>JAWPHD010004790.1:0-178691 GCA_037043455.1 Cyrtodaria siliqua
ATTCTTCCAGTACCATTTTCCTTTTGTACATGATACACTGGAATATCTGCAGCGGGTTGCCGAAGAACGATATAGGGATCTTCTTCCCATTTGTCAGCAAGCTTGTTCTTGCCCTGCAATCCCAAGTTTCGGATCAACATTCGATCCCCTGGTTGCAATGGGTTTTCCCGCACTTTGCCGTCGTAGTACCCCTTGTACTTTGTCGCGCTTCTCCTTGCATCCTCGTTTGCCTTGTCATATGCATATGTGAGACGTGACTGCAACTTCCTCATGTAGTCCATCTGAGTGTTCCCCGTGACTTCGTTTGGAGAGATCCCGAGAAACGCATCAATTGACAGACGTGGCTGTCGGCCGAACATAAGGTAGAAAGGAGAGTAACCGGTACTGTCGTGACGAGTCGCATTATACGCATGTACCAAGGGTGGTATGTACGACTTCCAGTCACTCTTTCTGTCCTGTCCCAAAGTTCCCAGCATCCGTATGAGTGTCTGATTGAACCGCTCCACTTGTCCGCTCCCCATCGGATGATATGGTGTTGTCCTTGTCTTTTTGATGTTTACCAGCCTACATAGTCTGTTGATTACCTTGGACTCGAAGTTTTGTCCTCTGTCGCTGTGGAGTTTTGAGGGAAAACCATAGTGGACAAAGAAATTGTCAAACAAGACCCTGGCTGTGGTTCGCGCCGTTTGATTCCTAGTTGGAATTGCTTGGGCGTATCGCGTGAAATGATCAGTAATCACGAGAACATTTTCGAATCCTCCTTTCGACATTTCCAAGGACAAGACATCAATACAGACTAGCTCCATTGGTGCCGTTGATGTTATGCTGACCAACTCGGCTGCATTGACTGGTGGAGTCTTTTGTCGTATACATCTTCCACACATACGCACTTTTCTTGCAATGTCACCATCCATTCCTGGCCAGAAGAACCTTTCTTTCAGGAGGTGCGGTCACGTCCTTGGTGACCCATATCATCATGAAGGGCCTCAAGTATAGTTTCCCGGACTACGCGAGGCAAAACTAATTGTTCGCATTGCAATGACCGTTTATGATGGTTTTCCGTAAATGACACCATCCTTCATTACTAACTTATTCCACTCACGAAGGTACTTCTTCATCTCTGGACTCGCTTCGGAAATACATTGAGATGTCTGACGATCTCCAGATTGCAGATAATTCATCAGTGAGGACAAACATGTATCTTCCATTTGGCCTTTGTGCCAGTCGGTTGAGCTGAGGGCGTGTGCGTGTAAAAGGTCCTCTGCGATGTGGTCTTCCTCAGTATGCATCTGGACAGCGGCATTGCATCCTAAGCTCTCTACAAGAGGTAATTCTTCTTCGATGGTCGCTAAACAGGTTACACATATGGCCTTCAGAACATCTGGATATACAACTTGATGTTCACTGATGATATCCTCGTGCTGTCTGGATAAACCATCGGCATCGGTGTTTTTCTTGCCACTTCTGTATTGTATTGTGAAGTTATAAATGGCAAGAGCTGCTATCCACCTCTGGCCTGTGGCGTCTAGCTTAGCGGTTGTCAAGGCATACGTCAACGGGTTATTGTCAGTAACCACCTCAAAACTAGCACCGTAGAGATAATCGTGAAATTTATCTGTTATAGCCCATTTCAGGGCAAGGAATTCCAGTTTATGAGCGGGATAGTTCTTCTCCGATGGTTTAAGGCTCCTGCTGGCGTATGCAATTACCCGGTCGGCGTCTCCTTGTCGCTGATACAAAATTGCACCATGTTCAGTCGTTGATGCGTCCGTATGCACTCGAAACGGTAGTTGGTAATCAGCATACGCCAAGACTGGTGGATTTGTGAGCCTCTCGATGATCGTATCGAATGCCTTTTGCTCACGTTCGCCTAACTTAAAAGTTGTCTTCTTCTGAGGCTTTACCCTAGTTGACTGGCCAACGAGAAGGTCATTGAGAGGTCTGACGATACTGGCGTAACCTTTCAAAAATCGCCTGTAATATCCAGTAAATCCAAGAAATTTACGGACGTCCTTAATAATCTTCGGTTTTGGCCAGTCCTTCAATGGCTTCAGTTTTTCAGGGTCGGTCTTAATGCCCTCTTCCAATACTACGTGTCCCAAGTACGTCACCTCTGTTTTGAAGAACTCGCACTTTGAAGCTTTGACTTTTAAATCGTGCACACTGAGTTTTTCAGAAACAGCTTCCAAGTGGTCCAGATGGTCTTCAAAATGTGTTGAAAAGATGATAATATCATCTAGATATATCAAGCAATCCCGAAGATTCATTTCACCCATGCATCGTTCCATTAATCGTTGGAATGTTGCCGGAGCGTTGCAGAGGCCAAAAGGCATGCGGTTGCATTCAAAGAAACCAATATTGCCAACCTGGAAGGCAGTTTTTGCTTTATCCTCCTCCTTTATCTCAACTTGCCAGTATCCAGCTTTAAGATCCAATTTGGAGAAGTACTTCGCTCCTGCTAGCATGTGTAGCGAATCCTCGATCCTCGGAATGGCATATGCGTCTTTAACAGTACGCGTGTTGAGTTTCCGGAAGTCTATGCAAAACCGAATAGTTCCATCCTTTTTCCTGACAATGACCACGTTCAATGAGTACGGACTTTGCGATGGCTTTATGGCTCCTGCTTCCAACATTTCAGCCACGTGTTCCCTCACTTCCTGTATGAGTGCAGGGGATACTCTTCTAAATGGTTCCTTGAATGGAGTGTTGTCATTGAGATGTATCCCAAGCTTCACCAGATCAGTACATCCAAGGTCCGTGATCCCTTTCGAGAATACATGTTGCCACTTCTCAAAGATACGGACGACCTTTTCTCGTTGACTCTGTAAAAGAGAGAGGAATCAGAAAGATCCAGTCCGATATCAGTCATCCTTAAACTCTGCGAATAGTTTACTGATCGAGTTGTACCGTTGGAAGCTGGCGGTGTCGATTTTGCAGTTTGAGCGGATATCCGTCCTTCGATTTTTGGTTTTGGAACAGGATCGGTTGTTCGTAGAACCTTGACCTCATGCAGCTCACACAGAACAGATCTGGGCGGAACTATAAGTGTCTTGGCTGATATATTGAAGATCCGTACGGGCACTCTGGCAGATGTTCCAGGTTTGTTTAGTTCAACGACTCTTGGGGATACTCCCATTCGCGATGATGCTTTCTCTGTCTGTTCCGTGATGACCGTGTTAACATCTCTTTCTTTCCTGACAAAACCTGTCACCGTAATGGTCTCCCATGGTTTCAACTCGATGACTCTGTCTGTGATTCGTACCACCCCCACTGATGTACGTGCAGTGATAGCCAATAATGCCGCATTCCACACATCCGGGAGATCACTGGTTTGCGTACAACTCCTAATAACATTTGTACCGATAAGAATCGGTACTTTAATGTTATACTCAGTAGAAGGTACTATAAGTATTGGCACGAACACGTCAACCTTATCTTGCACTCGGAGATCTGATCTGGGAATGGAAATACTGGCTTCGATGTAACCACGATATGGTAGCAGTCCTCCATCTGCTCCATATACTTCTAGGTGGAACTCTTCCAATCCGTGTAGCTTAGGTTGTGGATCCATGCTTTCATACCATTCCTGCGACATTGTTGTCACCAATGAGCCACTGTCTATGAGACATGTTGTGCTAATTCCATTGATATCCACTTTAGCTTCGTTGGCTTCTCCTACCATTCTGTTTATTAACGGAGTCTTTATATATGGGCTTTTTCCATCAATGTCCCTCATTTTCCCTTCAATGGGGACATTTACTTGTTTAAATGACCCGTCGTAGCTCCTTCTTTCTTCTTCTCAGTGGTTGATTGCTGCTTCTGTTCTTTTGTATTATCGTTTGTAAATGATCGCCGCCTGTCATCTCTCCATCCTCCTCTTCGTTTTCCTTTCTCAAATTCCTCCATTTTCTTCTCCATTGTTTCCATCTTTTTCATCAGGGTTTCTAGCATTTTCATTTTATCCGCCATGATATTAGACTCGCTGGTCAGCTGTTGAGTTCGAGCCACGTTTTCGTTCTTCTTAACGCGTGAACTATCCTTTGCAGTGGACTTGATCTCGTACGCTTCGGCTCTAACCTTCCGTCTCAGCATTTCAAAACTTTCCTCTGTTTCAAAATGCACTCTAGTTGCATTTTTCAAGTCCAGAACTTGTCCTTTAACATACTGTTTTCTGTTCTTCTTTCACATGACCTTTGCCAATTGCTTTATGCATCACTTCTTCAAGCCTCAGACCCCACTCACTGACGGATTCTTCTGATAATTGCTGGGAATTATAAAACTCTTGTAACACAGACTCTCCTGTGGCAACATTACCAAATACGCTTTCCATCTTCTTAAGGATATCGCTGGGAGTGGCTAATGCCCCCATTGGTAAGAGAAGTTTCTTGGCCTGGCCTTTAAGAGACTTTCGAAGGGTTTGACTGATCATGTAATCAGGATATATATCCAACGCCAATATGCTTTCTATTCCCATTTTCCATTCTTCAAATGTGCTCTCGTTGCGAGGCCGTGGTTCTATTCCAGAGAACGTGTTCAACGTTGGCTTCATAAACTGTATATTGTCTCTTTTTTTCATATCCATACCCTTTATGGCCATGTCTATCACCACTGGCATTTCCCTAGATGCTCCTAGCGGTTGTGTCTGTTCTCTCTTCTTTGTATCTATTCCCATTGATGATTCTGCTGTAGCAAAATCACCTCTCAATTCGTATCTCCATTCCTTTTCCAACTGCAATGGTGAATGTGTCTTTGAATTCATTTGTGTACCTATGCCTGCCTTTATATCACATCCTTCTGTCGTTTCTGGTGAAAAACTTACAAAACTTTTTCCCGGTGTCCCCCCTTGTTGTAAAAGTAACCCCTCTTCTTTAATCTCTGGTGGGAACTGTTCTTTAACTTTCTTTGGTGTGGAGGTAAATACTTCCCATTGTCTCTCCATACGTTTATTGTCTTGCTCTCTTTTAATTAGATCAGTTTCCTTTTGGCGAACTTCGGTCTGTTTTTCTATCAATTCTCTTTCTAGTTTGTCCAATACTTCTTTACTTTCGTTGTACATGTCCTCTTGCATTTCTTCCATTTTATTCCTTTCCATAAATTGTTGTTTTCGTTTTATCTCCAACTCTCTCCTCCTTGTTTGTTCTTCACGTCTACTTAATTCTAATTCCTTAGCCTGCAACTGTTTCTGGCTTGCCAGTCAGCGCTCATTTCTTAGCTTAATCTCGGCTGTCCTGCCATCTATCAAATGTCTTACGTCCTGATATTCAACCTTCAAACTACCTTCAGTGTCGCTTTCATGATCAGACAATTCCAATCTAGGATCAACCTGATACGTATAATCAAGTGTATGATAAAGTGATGCAACCTGCTTGCCGTCACTGGATACACGTGTTGACTTTGCATTTATTATATCCTGTTTATCTGCATCTCTTCCCTCCTCTAAACCGTATTGTTCTATCACCTGTGTGCCACCGGCTATGTGGTCAGTGACCTGCCTTCCTTTTTCTCTCCTTTTCTCTCCTCGACGCTGTTGCCTTTGATCCCTCAACATCTTGTTATGCTCTCGCCTACGATAAGCATCTGCTAGGCTCACATTTTCACTAACAGCATTACCGAGAACATGCCATTCCACGCCTATGTTCCTTTCATCAATTATTTGTTCTCTCTGTTCCCGTAGGGCTTCCATCTGTTGACGCTTTAATTCTGGTTCCATTCTTCCCGAGATCGTTTATATCGATTTTAACGACCCTTTTAAAGAACACAAGCTGCTTTCAATATGTTAAAAAAATCGCAAACACAGAAAATATGAATTTACAAAAAATCACACTCCTTGTAGGATTCGAACCCGTGCGGTGGTTGCAAGTCGAACCTAAACTATATTAATCGGACGACGACTTAACCGATTACGCCACGGAGCCGATATGGCTCACACTACGGGGTGTTACGATATACACACAAACGCGTATCGATTACTTCGTACGGGTATTTGTTCAATAAAATAAGCGTATCTGAAATTCCCGAAAATTGCCGATTTTAAAGAAAATAATGTGTACGAATATTTAAATATTCGCACTTAACTATTCTCTTTCTGGGGAAAAAATCTCTGTCAAAGATAAATGAACGTGTATCTTAACACGATCACTATCATTCAACTATCTACAGAATACTGTTTATATTATTAACATACATACAGCTGAATTGCTATTCATCCTCTATATATGTTTAAAATTAAATATATCACCGTTGTGTGAATATATAGTTGCTTATATATATGCACAAAAAGATAATAAACAAGAGGTCAATGACCTTTAAGCTCTACTGATTGATTTTGATTTCAGGAAGTAGTCGCTACAGACTTGTTTTTTGAAAATCTATTTTTAACCGTGGCGGCCATCTTGAATTTCCGGCCAACCTGAAATTTTGCTAGGATCAATTAGACATCAAGAGCAACATTCCTGTGAAGTTTCATGAACATCCGTCAAGTAGTTTCAGAGGAGTAGTCGCTACAAGTTTTTACTATATAACTCTATGGAACCAAAGATGGCCACTGGCAGCCATGTTTAACGTCGTATCAAAATAATTTTCCACAAGGATCAACATCATGTCATGCTGATCATTTTAGAAAAAGTCCCATATCAATATCACTTATAGTTTTGAAGAAGTAGTCGCTACAAACTTATTTATTTTAAATCTATTTTTAGCTGTGGCGGCCATCTTGAATTTTCGGCTGACCTGAAATTTTTCTAGGATCAACTAGACATCAAGAGCAACATTCCTGTGAAGTTTCATGAACATCCGTCAAGTAGTTTCAGAGGAGTAGTCGCTACAAGTTTTTACTATATAACTCTATGTAACCAAAGATGGCCACTGGCAGCCATGTTTAACGTCGAATCCAAATAATTTTCCACAAGGATCAACATCATGTCATGCTGATCATTTTAGAAAAAGTCCCATATCAATATCACTTATAGTTTTAAAGAAGTAGTCGCTACAAACTTGTATTTTAAAATTCTATTTTTAGCTGTGGCGGCCATCTTGGATTTCACATCAACATGAATTTTTGCTAGGATCAACTAGACTTTATGGGCAACATTTCTGTAAAGTTTCATGAATATCCATCCAGTAGTTTCAGAGAAGTTGTCGCTATAAATAAAAGTTTACGGACAGACAGACGGACAGACGGACGACGGACGCCGCACCACGGCATAAGCTCTGATGATCTCTGATCAGTAGAGCTAAAAACTATAGCCGACCGCTGTATTCGAACCCGTGCGGTGAAATCCAATAATTCTATAACACTATTGAATTATTGATCGACGGCTTTACTACCTGAGCTATCCGGGCTGATTAAATACACCTGTCCAGATTGTCTATACCATACTGTCACGTGTATATATGGGTTAACAGAACAAGCAATTGTTGTTTTGTTGTTTTTGTTTCTCAATACAATTAGTCTGTTAGATCTTTAACATGCAATATTAGTGCTCGTGAATTGAATATTGCCGTAAATACTGGAATACCGGGCGGCTAATAATAGTTCGCTCATAGGTTATCTATACCTTCCTCGATATACAACAGAACTGGCAGCTCTAATATTACTTAATTATACCCACTGAGCCCGTGCACGGTATGAATCTGTCAATACTGTGGTATAATGAAGACATTTATATATGAGCAAAATATGTATATATGTCAACAATAAACAGATAGATCGAAGCAACTGGACAATCTCAAATGACACAATATAAATACTATGGAACTGCAAGATAGGAAAATAAGATCTTACCCTTAATCCTAAATCCTATTATAATCCAATGAACAATATTCACAAAATACACACACACAAGTTTATACAAATGTTGTACACAATATTAATTGTCCACACTTTAGATCATGGAAGTGATCCAAAATCAAGTTAACTGTCCATCAGTCTAAGTTCCTCTTCTACCCCTCAGCCGCGGCGGGGCAATCGACAATCACGACGCGGATCCCTGTAGAATAAACGTAAATCCTCCTTGTGGTCCATTTACCATTGTATTCGCGATGGGCCCATCATATGACAGTCTTCAACTACATATCGCCATTCTCGCTACCATTGTAAACAAATGACGTCATCTCAAAGATCAACATATATCTATATTACACATCTTGAATGTGCAAACTCAACCGATTACACATATCGCAAACACACGAAATATGTATATCCATAATTCCAATTTTCCCGTCCAATAGTCACACTGGCCACCAATTGTCACCGTGTGGTTGTTGCATGCTCTAAGGCTACTACAGCATCCTGGTTCGATATAATATTGGACCTCTTGGAACACAGGGAATCCAGAGCGCTTGATCAAAAAAAAAAATTCCTTTATATAATATATTGAATAGGGTTGAATCGAGCTGTATAGGCCTATGGGAAGAGTATACCACAGCTGTGGACTACAGCCAACGTTTACTATTTTACCCGTTTTTCACTCCGTGTCGATAGTACACGCACTTAAAACTATTTATCCGTGTAGCGGTAATACTAATGATGCTATCTGACTATATGTCTCCTCGTGATATCGCGTACACAAACCACAAACCGAACAAAAAATGAAGCACAAGAATAACCAATGTTGACAGTGTTGAAAATGCCGGAAGAGGAATTTCAAAAGGCAAAATAATACACGCTTTCTGATTGGCTCATATTAAAAGACAATCATTGTTCAGCCAATCAGAAAGCGTGTATTATTTTGCCTTTTGAATAATAGTAAACCTTGGCTGTAGTCCACAGCTGTGGTAAATTCTTCCCATAGGCCTATACAGCTCGATTCAACCCTATTCAATATATTATATAAAGGATATTTTTTTTTGGATCAAGCGCTCTGGATTCCCTGTGTCTTGGAAGTAAAGGATACTCTGTAATATAATAAATATATATAATATTTATTCCACACATATCATACACGACCTTTCAATAATATTGTATAACGGCAAGTGCCTAGGATTTCAAATCCTGAAGATAAAGATGTAGCAAAACATATATTAACATTTCATTTACACAATATGACATATATGTAAAGTAAGACATTGTCAATACACGCCTATTTTGCAGTTCATAACCTAACCTCTAAAAATCATAACAAACCAATTAATCTAATGCATTACAGTTAGCAATTTATGTATTCACTTAATATGAAACATTACCAAACCATACAGAAGATAATTAGCATATAGTTACCTGTAATATAATAAATATATATAATATTTATTCCACACATATCATACATGACCTTTCAATAATATTGTAAAACGGCAAGTGCAATCGTGCGCATACGTGCGGTGTTCAAGTCACCTGACCGTGCTAAACAAGGCTTGCATATGTGTTAGTATAATGCAGATAATTTAAAGGGATATTGTCATGTTGTTCAAGTAAACGTTAATGTTACAATGGCTTGTAATAAACAACAACAACTTGTATAAACATTTATTGCGACCTGGTCATACAGGTTGCTACATTAAAGGGATGCTAGGCATGTACACGTTAAAGTCGCACTTGCTTGTTGTGGTAATAAATATAAAACAATTACAATTTGCATATATATTTATTAAGACCTATAACAGCAGTAAAACAAAACAGGAAATATAAAAGTCTTTATTAACATAAGGTCTCAGCGTTTGCAGTGAAACAAACTGTGACTGTTATCACGTTTACATGACATCTAGTGACAAGTACCAACACGTGATATCAACGATTACTGTATCAACACGTGACGCTTGCACTAAAACAAAACGTGACATCAAACGATCTTCATATAACTAAGGGACAGACCATTTTGATTTCTGGTGGTTGGTGGAGGAGTGGGGATGGGGCATTTGTTTAAAGCCGGGATTTTTATTTCGCCTACTACACTGGCCAGATTATTTATTTATTTAACTTGAAAGCCAGAATTATTTATTTTTTTAAGTTTTACTATTCGTTTAATACGAAGAGCTGTTGTAGATCTACTCAACCTCTGAGTCGACGTTGGTTTTCAGTTGTTGGCCATTTGTCCAATTAGTTCAGCAATGACTAATCAGCGAAACTTGAAATATGTCATCCGTACCTTCAAGGACACTGGTAGACACATGTTCCATAACTCTGTATTGCATTTAAGCAAAAGCATGACCTGTTATTATTTCGAATTTCGGGTTTAAGTTCTTTTTTGACAACCCAATGTATTTTAACAACTGAAAGTAAAAGATTTGAATATCAAGGGCACTAGTAGACACATGTTCCATATTAACTCTGTATTGCATTTAAGAAAGCTATGTTCCTTTTTCGACTTCAACATTCATGCTAACGTTTTTAGGCTAATAAGTCCTTGTATTTCAATAGGTGATTGTTAATTATTAATACAACTTCAGTAAAGCGTGGATGCTAGTAGACACATGTTCCAAAACTCTGTATTGCATTTTAGCAAAATGATGGCCCAGCAAAATTATGGCCCTTTTCCTGGATAAA
This sequence comes from Cyrtodaria siliqua, assembly GCA_037043455.1. Taxonomy (NCBI): domain Eukaryota; kingdom Metazoa; phylum Mollusca; class Bivalvia; order Adapedonta; family Hiatellidae; genus Cyrtodaria; species Cyrtodaria siliqua. The sequence goes on from JAWPHD010004790.1 coordinate 10,481, forward strand.
CATTTTCTGTATTGTATTTTAGAAAAGCCTATTTTCGACTTAGAACTGATTTTATTTTATTTGTTGGCAAGTCCATTTTTTCAATACCCACTAGCCATATATCTCTGTCAAAGGAGCTTGACAAGTGTCATCAGAGTCATCACTTACAGACACTTACAGACACATGTTCATAACATTTTGTTTCATTTTATTTGGATGATAATTATTTTTCAACTTAAAGTTTCAGTTATATTTTTTTAAGCAGCTTCATATATTTCAATAAAACTCACTGCATACATCAAATAACAATGGCAAGACTGTAAATGTCATTAGCCCTGTAAACCCCACACCTTCCCCACTCTTACACCACCATCACCATCACTCCAAAGAAATAGACAAATATTTGTTCTAATATTGTTTTTGGTTTCTCTTCAGTTCCTGTCCTCTTCCAACCCCTCCCACCCACCAACTCCCACCACACACTCTCCACTTTAAGACTCAACAAATGAAATATTGTATTATTTCTTTTTTTTACCTATTCATTAACACTTCTCTTCCCCTCCCCACCCTCTTCAAGTTCATATTCTTTCTGGGGTATTGAAGGTCTTACTTTGATATTTTGTATATATGTGTACTGACCACCCACTCCCTGCACCCCCTATATCCCCTACACCACCTAGTCTTCACAATTAAGACTTGCCCTTGTGAATGAACTGGCACCATGGTTGGTGTGACAGAATTGTCAGTGTCCTTGATTTTTTAATAGTGGAGCATGCTGTCCTTTTTAATATGGCTCTTTCCATATTTGGTGGATGGAACTCCATGTGCTGGTTTCAATCTTTAGTTATGCATGTCCTGGCCTGCTATGGTCTATGTGAGCCCCCTTTTGCTCTTCTAAATTATGAATTGATGGGATGTTGTTTGGTGGTGTAGGGGATTGCCTTGTACTTGGCAACGACTACCATGTTCCATACCATTCTTATTAACACTGGCATATAGCGCATAGCTTTGTCTGTAACCTGGCATTAAATGTGGCTAACGCTGCTTCTTAAGTTCACTTACTTGTTGATGATATTCACAAAGTCCATCGCACAAGAATTATTGTATTACGACCATGACTACTGCATACCACATTGATAACTAACATGCCCTAAGTATGTACATCACATGTATAACTATCATGGCTACTCTTTACCATAGTTTCTACTACCATGACCACTGTATATCACAAGTATTACTACCATGACCACTGTATATCACATTTAATACTACCATGACTACTAAGACTAATTACCACATTTATTACTACCATGACCACTGAATACCCCATGTATTATGAGCTATGCATACTACAATTATTATTACCAAGACCACTGATAGCATATTTATTAATAATATACCTCATGTCAAACACCTATGTTAAATTTCCATACACTGTTATTTTCCCATTTTTGTAATACTATTATCTCGCATTGCTTGTAATGTCTCCCTGGAGTGAGTCCCTGAATTAGTCGTTTTGTAATGTCACCCCAGTATAATTACTGTCTTATGATTGTGAAATCAAACCAAGTTTATATGTATTGGGAGGTCCTATGATGAACAGTGTATACATGCGCAAATGAAAATCAGTGAACATTTACTAAAATGGCGGACACTGTTTGCACAACTTTCTGAAGATCTTTTGAAAAGTTTACTCATGAGTTCACAGCTGAAGATTCCATAAATACCACGAACCTTCCGCAAAAAAGATATTTCCATAGACACAAAACTAAGATCATTTCAATACAAATACATTATGAGAATTTTACCTACTAACCAGTTTTTATCTAAATGTAAAATAGCTAATTCAAGTTTATGTGAATTTTGTGATAGACATCCGGAAACTCTAGAACATTTGTTTTGGGAATGTCATTTTGTAAGAGCCTGTTGGATCAAGTAAATAATTTTTGTATTGCAAACAATCTACCTTTGAACATCTGTTATCAAAATATATCGTTCGGGTTATACAACTCATCAAAATCTAACTTACTATACTGTATAATTTTACTTGCGAAATATTTTATTTTTAAAAATAAATACACGAGAACAATTCCCAGTATTGCAGCATTCATACCATACTTACAACAAATCAAGCAAATAGAAAGAATTATTGCAATAAAAAAACAACAACTAAGGTCACACGAAACTAAATTGGGTAACATGTAAAATAAAATAAGAAAAATATATGCATACAGCTTCTCATCTGTAACTCTCTATTTCTCTTATTTTTCCTCCTTTTTTTCTTTCTTTAATTCGTCTTTATCATTTTTTATATTCACACTTAAAATATTAACTGTAAGACATTGTATTAATGTTCTGTTATTTATAGTAATAATATAATGTGTTATGTTTCAAAATCATATAGTTTGTATTGATACCTGGACAACTTTTGTATAACATTTTATTATGTCTTACATGGAATAAAAGAAATTAATCACACAAAAAATATTTTCTAGGAGCTGAGAATAGTGATTTTGAACAGAGAGAAGTAACAATGTTTTCTCATGTTTTATTTCAAAATAATATTTAGAACCAAATATTTTTTTCAAACATATTTTTCAGAATAACAGAAAGAAAAAACTTAGAAGGTTGACAAATATTCACTATCTCTCTCACAGGATTGCAATATTTACATACTACCATGACCAATCACATTTAGGCCATTCTTTTTATTATTTGTTTTACGAACCATCAAGACTGATAATTGCTATAGGAGGAAGGGAACAATTTATTTTTGGTAAAGCATAGTTTAATTATTGTATTTGAAAGGAAGAGAATGAAATGTTTTATTACAATCTGGGAGGAGGTAAAAAAACAATAAACTATCGAATTCCCTATTGAAAAATACAAAAAATACAATACCTATTTCGTTTTGTCGTAGGAGGGTTTGTAAAACGAATTATCAAGAAGTAATGGCCCTATTACAACCATGACGTATGTATACCACGTTAATTATAACCATGACTTTATATGAATATCACATTCATTACTACCATGACCAATGAATACCATATTACTACCATGACCACTTTATATAGAGGATCTAACATGAGTACTCATTCATTAATGAATTTATTAAACGAGTTGGCAAAATGATATAATGCTAGGCTTTCAATAATGAATGAGAACGAATATTAGATTCTATTTATCACACAACTCATATATAGACTTTTATTGCATTTTGCCTGTCGCTTTAACACGCGAAACCGACATAAACCGTGGGAATTGTATCATAGTCATTATCGATTTTTTTACAGCGCATACTAGGCTAATATAACTAGTGGTATATCGAAAATATAGAATGGTGTTATTCCACTCCCACACCGTAAGTTATTTGATAAAACACTTTGTACAACACGTTTACTATCACGCACACCATTGCCAGTGTATACCACATTTACCACATTTATAACGACCAGGACTAATGTATACCACATTTATTACTACCATAATCTATGTACATCACATTTATTACAACCATGAATACTATCACGGTCTTCTAAACTAATTTCAACTGGAGATTTCAATAAACTTCTGTGGTTAAACATTTCCATGTTGAATCCAGTGGCTGATGGAGTAGATCTACATGTATCATATAGACTGAAGAGGGAGCCAGATTTTTTCCCTCTAATTGGACTCACAGCCAGATTAATCTTTTCCATGATTTAAGTCTGGATTTTTTTCCCCAACAATTTCAGGGACTGTTTATTTTTTTTCCTCGAGTCAGAGCCAGTATACTTTTTTTCAGCAATTCAAGGGTCAGAATATTTGTTCAGGAAAAATCCCCCCCATCCCCCCTCCCCACCACTCCCCGATTTATACGACGGTTATATCAATATTTGGGTCAGACATTTCCATTTGGGTTAACAGTGCACTTTATTCACATCTGAGATAACGCTAGTATGTGATAGATAATGCTTAATTATACATATCCGATATTTGAGTAGAAATACGCTATCTTCACAAGTGAAACTATGTTGTGCATTTACGTCAGTATGTATAGCTCACATGATATACGGTGCATTATTATAAATATGTATGCACTACAGGATAGCTGTAACAGCGTGTGTATTTCTCATTACTGACTGCATATGTTTCATTACGTGCAAACAGCTGTCTAATTTAGTGTTTATTAGCATTACTTTTAAGGTATGCCATTTCATTTTAAAGACTTTCTTAACATCTTGGGACTTGTTTTTATTTCGTTTTTATATATTAAATATGGATAAATGTTTACTAGTTGAAGCGTTTAATAAGCTACTCAACGTACGCCGTTGCTTATGAAATAACCAAACTATCCTAAGCGGAACAGCAGAATAGTAAATATAAAAATGACAGCTGGCAACAAGAAAGCTAATGGTATGTCCTCATTAACTAAGACAGCGAAATTGCCTACAGAGGAATGTAACGAGGATGAAGAGAAAGAAGAAGAAGAAGAAGAAAAAGAAGAAAAAGAAGAAGAAGAGAAGGAAAAGAATGAGAATAAGGAGGAGGTTGTCATGGAAACGGGTGAGGTTCCTGACGGCGGTTGGGGTTGGATGGTAGTCTTTGGTGTGGCTCTACTAAGAATGATAATAGGTACGGTAACATTTTCTACCAGTATTTAGATACGAAGTTTTTTTTCTGATCTGATTTTAATTTATTTTTTTCAGTCTCTTCAGAAATTGCGGTCAAACAAAAACAATTGTGTATTTGAAAAGGTAGTGTAAAGGAAAGGACTTGCAGTTGAGCATTTTTGCATATGGAGCTAGACAAGACGTTTTTCTTTTTATTGCGTGTATGGCTATATATATGCATATGTATTTCATATTGCGTGAAGTATTTGTAGAAGCGGAGAGCGATACTAAGGGGCTATAGATGGCAAATGTGGTTATACTGTTTAAGCACTGAGGAGGAGAGAGTTAAACGAAGATGGATGGGATATATGAGTGGGTAACAATTTAAGAACATATTATGAATCTACTACTTGAGCATATGTTTATCTATTCATGATGGTGGTGGTTCTCTTGGACATTTTCATTACATTAAATTCAGATAAAGATGCAGTTTTTCATTTAATATACGGAGCGAGGTAATATGCACCTCTTTCGTTGCTCATAACGAATGGTCAAAGAGTTCGATGATGAACACCCGGCTCTGGCTCCGAATCAATATATTACTGGAGGGAGCTAATTCCTCCTAAATTGCAGGCTGGTAGCTAGCATATTTCACTACCGCTCATGAACAGTCTCAATCAAACCGAGACTGCAATATTTCGTATGTGTCTTGCTCGGCCGTTTCCAAAGGTCCATTATCATACTCTTTCTTATAGCACAGTGGCGTTGGTTGTGCAGTGTGGCGCCATAAAACGTCTCCCCGCGCTTGCAATCAGTACTGTTATTCATTCGATCTTTGGAGATCGCTGAGCCCGATACTTATATTTAGTTATCGGTGGTACATTTTCAATTTCTTTTGTTTTCTTACTTAATTTTTAATTCGGTGGTTACACTACTTCGGCCGATAAAAGGCTCATGGTATTGTTTAACCACTCATAGGATATGTTGTCTGCTTTTTGATACGCAGGCTTCATAACCACTGCTCCCAACTAAATTCCATTATGTTTATTTCGCTCTTCGGGGCATTTAATCTTATTAGATACTGGGACCATACGCCGTACGACATGGGGAAGCGTTACACTCCATGTCCACCGCCATATGCATGCCATCTTCGGGATGGTTTAAATTTTTGTAGTATTGATTTTATGAATATTGAGTTCTGCTCAACCCGGGGCTAGAGGGCGTGAACGGTAGCTAGCATATTTCACCTCCGCTCATGAACAGTCTCAATCAAACCGAGACTGCAATATTTCGTATGTGTCGTGCTCGGCCGTTTACCCATTGTTGTTACTTTGTGTTTCTTCTTTCTTTCTACCTCGATGGGGAAACACTTATCAGGTCTGTCGGATCCAAATGTTGCATACATTATTCACATTTTTAGTTATCTATTTTATATATAATAAATCACTAGTTCTCAAGTTAATGTCAAGAACTGGTAATTCAATATCTTAAACAATGGTCCTATAGTCATATCGTTCAATGTGTATGGTCTCGTTTATAATAATAAGGTCTACTCAAAAGTACAGTAGTGTTCTCCAAGCTAGATCAGAGTGACTTAGTGGCGCTGATTTTGTTATAAAAACGTTATCAGGGATACATTTCCCAGAAAACTAGGTCACTAGATTCAACGCTAAGACAAATAATAGGTCAAAGGGACACCTAGTGACTAATTGGGTCTGACATTTGACCATCATTGCGACATTGAAATCTTCTCTAAGCGTCGATCAAAGTCTAAAAGTGATTTTACAATGAAATTGTACAATGTGTGTGCGGCCTCTTTTTCAAAAAAAGTAATGCCATTGATTTCAAAAGTTGGCCAATGATCTATATCGTCCAGTTAAAAAAAATGATTTCAACGACACCATTAAAGTGATCTACTATATATTTTAAACGGCACCATCATCTTGCAACTTGTATATTTTGTCTATCAACAGGTGGTTTCGGCCGCTCATCTGGTCTGTTTTATGTACAGTTCCTAGAGACATTTGGTGGAACTGCATCAGAGACTGCCTGGGTGACGTCTTTGTCTGCAACTGTCTTTCATTTAATAGGTAACTATAAAATACAGTTAACTAATATTACACTAGACGTGAAAATCATGGCTCTTATGGTGGTATGTACCTACCATAGAGCCATGATGTCTTGTTCTTTTATTATCAGCATGACTCCGTACCGACCACCGTACGCACTTTTTAGGCGAGGTTCCTGAATGTATCACGCAATGCCTGCATAAACAAACATCGATTTCAATAGAACAAATCTTAAATACCCCAACTGCATTCAGAAAACACACCAACGGGAGGAAAGACACGCTGATATAGTGGGTGATTGAAAGTCACTGTTAATTTTCATCATTTGCATCGTTTACGATCGAAACAATCTCGTTCTCGTGTGACATCTCGTTCCGTATTTGGAAACTTAATCCCAGCCTACTCACACATTGACGCTTTTCTGTTGAAGTTGTCGAGCTGACACAAATCGACAACAAGTTAAACCCGCCCACAGCTGACACAAATCGACAACATCAACAAAAAGGCGTCCACAGCTGACACAAATAGACAACGTCAACAGAAAAGCGTCAGGTGTGTGAGTAGGCTGGGGTTAAGTTTCCAAATACGGAAAACACCGCGAGTGATATGTTAAATGGTAAACATTAAAGAAAAATATGTCTGCTGAAACACGGAGTCTTACACATGTACGGTGGTTGTTCATACAGGCTTCACAGACCTCCTGATACCAACCTATTCTATAAAGGATCGCATCGTAGCTCTATGGTAGGTACATACCATACAAGCTGCGATTCTCGCAGATAATATTACACCGATAACACATTCTACTTCTAGAACACAACAACAACAAAAACAACAACAATAAGTTCTACTACTATTACTACCACTACTACTGTTACTACCACTCCTCCTCCTCCTCCTCCTCCTCCTCCTCCTCCTCCTCCTCCTCCTCCTCCTCCTCCTCCTCCTCCTCCTCCCTCCTCCTCCTCCTCCTCCTCCTCCTCCTCCTGCTCCTGCTCCTGCTCCTGCTCCTGCTCCCCCTCCTCCTGCTCTCTTCCTCCTCCTCCTCCTCCTCCTCCTCCGCCTTCTCATCCTGCTGCTCTCCTCCTTCTTTTCCTCCTGCTCCTGCTCCTCCTTCTCCTCCTGCTCCTCCTCCTCCTCTTCTTCCTCCTCCTCCCCTCCTCCTCCTCCTCCTCCTCCTCCTCCTCTTCCTCCTCCTCCTCTTCCTCCTCCTCCTCCTATTACTACTACTATTACTACTACTACTACTACTACTACTACATACTGCTGTTACTTATAATTATTTTTTTCCAGGGCCATTCGTGAGTGTGTTATGTAACAGATATTCTACCAGAACCCTGTCGTATATTGGCGGTTTCATCTTTGTCACTGCCATCCACATATCGGCTTACGCAACAAGCCTTACATATCTGTATCTCAGTTATGGAATTCTTGGAGGTAAGCATTAGGCAAGCTTACAGTATATATGTTGGGGATGACAAGTCAGTTAATCTTGTGAGAGTGGACCAACACAACACGTGCAAGGTTATGCTTAAATATGTTATGGTGGGTGTTTTGTTGAAAATGAATTTAAATGCATGGCGTCCTCCCTGAATGTCTCTTTTTTCTTATCGAATTATGTGCTGGAAGCGATTCCTTCTGGACAGTATTTATCATTATTCGAGTGGTATGCCATATATATCACGTTCAAGGTTTTTGACTGTGTGTTTGTGCAGTGCTAAGCGTGGTATACTCCCTCTGCATGTTACAACCTGGTGGGAATATCTTTATTGACATTGTCCCGTTTTTTGGGATGACAATAGGGTAAGAGTCAGGTTTGGTGCACCCTAGACCCTGGTTTAAACCCCCAGCGGCCTCTTTTGACAGTGAACGTTCCAAGGCGGTAACCCTATTGTCAACTCAGTTGTGTTTGTGATGTCTTATCTTGCTTTTTATTCATCTTTAAAGTTGTTCTTTATTTCTGTGTGTGTTTGTGGTTAACTGTTGTCCTGGAATGCTACTTTTCCTGTTCGACTTTTATATTTACTTTTGTGGACTATTCATTGATACCGTTCGTATATGCCATAAGACTACAAACACGTGCACCATACCGGGCCACTAAGCCGGGACATTCGGATTATCATAACGACACTCTACAGAATAAGGGAACCAGCTAGACCATTCTAACTTTTAGGTAGTACTATCTAAATCGTTCACATCTCTTCTTCCAACTGCAAAATGGATTAAGTATCTTTATTTTTAGAAATACTGATTATGTGCCTTGGAATTCACACAGATACCGTTTTGCAGCTAATATCACCACGTGATTAGGCAATTAAGCAGCCGTATTATGGGTGGAGTCAATTCCGGCTTCATTATTTTCTAGCTCTGTAACGTAGTTCTCGTAATACTAGTATTCAGTATTCCATAACAGATTCTTTGACCATATTAACCTTTTCCTTTTGGTCATCTTTTAAATATGTTATTTTCTGCTTCTCCACGGCAGGTATCGGTAGAGCGTTCGTAATGACACCATGCACACTATTACTAGGCCAGTACTTTGACAAGAAACGTAGTCTAGCTTTCGGCCTGTCGTCTGCTGGGTTTGGTATCGGTGGGTTTACTACAACTCCAATAATTGGGATGCTTTTCCAGAACTACGGATTCTCTGGAGCATATATCATACTTAGTGGAATTGCGTGTCACTTGTTTATTTGTGTATCGTTGTTCAGACAAGTAGAGACAAGAAGAACAAGTAGCGGGTAAGTGGAAAAATAATTTATACATACTCTAGTACTAATATATGCAGTCGTATATCTTACGCCCATCTATTATGTGTTTATCGATCATTTCTGATTATCGTAGTGTCTTGTTTACGACGATGTTTGACGGACGTTAAATAACTATTAACATAAGATGGCTTGCCATGCACACGAGACCGACAGCATTAAATCCCCTCCAAAGAATGACATTCTTTCTCAGTAACTTACAGGAACACGTACTGATAGGGTGCGCTTGAAAACCCCGAACCATTTCGACAGTGGGATGCGAACCCGGGAATCTGTATTGAGAGGCAAACGTTCTAACCACTCGGTCACTCAACACTTTATACTTTGAAATGTTGTATTTGGGAATATTTAATGTGCGATATATGTAAAATATGTATTTTATTTTAGAAATATTTAGCTTTGGATCTGGAATAACAGTGCATTTGTATTATACGGGCAAAGCTCGACCTGCCTATAGGTTACACGTATGAACATGTATGCATTGGAATGAATATGTTAAATACTCACTAACTAACGCTACTAATTTTCATTTTCGTAGTGCGTCAAACTTGAATTTTGTCTCCAAGATGGCAGACGACGCGGACGACGCCATTTTGAAACTTCCGGTCGCATTTTGACCAGCTTCCTGTCTCACGGTGAAGTCACGCAAACGTGATTAACAGTTGAAAGCCAAAAGTAACTTACTGGCGTTCCATTGTTAACAGAAATAATTAATTTTGAAGAATGCTTACATTTTTATGAAGTACCCAGGAGTTTTCTGTTTGTTTTTCATTATTTCTAGGACTCTGAAGCGCTTCAATTTTGAAGCGTCTGTGATCGGTGTAGATCGTACGTTTCGCACGTCGTAATCGGTATAGGTCGTAAGTTTCAAACGTCGTAAAGAAAGTTTCCACATCGCGTTAGCGTTCTCTACGACGTGCGACTATTACATGTCACAGGCCTTATTCTCCGCTATTTTTACGGAAAATACGAATTAAGTGACCTTGCTGTGCAATGTTTTCGTTTAATAAACAAACAAATTAACGCAGCTATTGTTAGCGTTTCTAAAATTCACATTCGCAAAACCTCCAGAAAAAACAAATGTGTACTTCTAATAAAGGGAGACTAATCTCTTGACTGTTTAAAAAGGACAGGTTCAAAACACGGCGAGATTTCCGGGTTCTCCATCGAATTTTAAATGGGTTCCAAGTAGGTGAGGTTTACTTCAATAAAATAAATTTTTGAGACGGAATGGGTCCTTATAACAAAATATGATACCAGCAATTTTGATTAAGAAGAGTTTATTTCAGTTAGAAGAGTTTATTTTAGTATATGATAGAACAAAATATGTGTTTCCAGTAAAGAGATTCTACATAAAATAAGGAAAAGGCTGGACAAATTTACACATATGTTTACCTTAATCGCAAGTTAAACATGTAACAATAATGTTTTAATATGACACAGGCACTGACTAGATAACGGCTAGTACTTTGATACAATGAATGATTGTGTATGGAATGAATGGGGACTGGAGTAAGAATTTGATAATAACAGGTAACAAAGATTAATTAAATATTCTCAATAACACTAAACAGATAACAAAAAATAAAATTCACTAATAACAGTTAAAGAGATGAAAAAAAACTTGCCCCTCCCCCTCCTCCAGGGCTTTTTTTCAAGGAAACTTGGAAAAGGCCTAGGCCTGCTGAAATTGGGAAAAATAAGCACGAGATTGTCCAAATTAGGAAAAAAATAGCGTGATTTTCGTTGTTTTGGGAAATGTTTTTTTAAGGGGAAATTTCATTAAAATGTAGTTTTAGGTAAAATATTGATTAGGTTTTAGAACTGAGTTATTTTAACATAAAACTATGTAAAGTATGTCACTTAATTACCAAAAAAAAAAAAAAAAAAAAAAAAAATATATATATATAACTGTTATACATATATATTTTTTTTAATGGGAATTTTTTACCCCAAAATTGGGAAAAAATAGAGTTTTTTGCAATTGGGAAGAGGCCGAATTTCGGCCCCTGTTAAATAGGTTAAAAAAGCCCTGAGGTCTGGAAAGGGGCATTTTGGCCTAGAATGTGGGAAAGATCCATGACTGGGAAATGACATTTTCAGAGTTAATTTTAAAAAATGGTGAAAACTGCATGCTTTTCAAAGTAATTTGGGTGGGGAAGTGGCCTTATACGGACCGCTGCGAAAAAGAATTAAGTGGCCTCGACTACCTACCAACCACTACCTATGAGTCTCATTCATTAAACATAGAAAAAACATCCTATGTATTTTGATGGGTATTTATGCCAACAAACAGAACCTTGATATATTTCAATTTTATGTATACACTTACATTCCGTTGGACATGCTAGAATAAATAATAAACATGCTGCTAGATTCTTTGAGATTATCTACAGTGGTTCGGTCAGAGAAGGCTCGGATTACAAATAAACATGTGTTCACCGTGACCGGACCATCTCCTTTAAAACGCTGCCGACATCTTTTATGAGAATAAAACGAGTCTATATTTTCCGAAAACTGTTCAGTTTGTTAGCCCCCGAAAATTGAAATACACTTGATTCACACAAAAACTGCACCAGAAACGCTTGCGCATATTTTCTGTGTAAAGGAAAAGATCAAATAAAGTCTGCACTCAAACCTATCCGTATCTTATTGTTCTCAAGTCATTTCAGATACAAAATAAAACATAAAGCTGACCTTCCTATCCACTACTTATTGTTGCAGTAAACAACTTGTTTACTGCAACAATAAGTAGTGGATAGGAAGGTCAGCTTTTTGTTTTATCTTGTCAAGGGTATTATTTTATTAGGCCTTACAAATATATTTATTTACGTATTTGTGCAAAGATCTATCTATAACTATTTTCTGACTTTAAGATTAAAGGGGTTGATGCACTATTTTCAAACACGATTTATTTAAAAGGGCTCTGAAAGACTTAAAAAAAGCTGAAAGAATTATCAAAATGGCGTGACAAATAAAGGAGATAAATGAAGGAGATATGACCTATTGAACATTTGCAAAGAAACATAAATGGAGGAGGCCATCTTTGAACGATGATGTCATTGCGCCTTTTTACCATATATGGAATATTGACAAAATGTCTTTTAAAGCAAAGAAAATCACTGCATATAAAAAATAAGCATACAATTTATACATTTTACATCTGTATATCTATTTTAATCAATTTGCAGTGATTTTCGTTGCTTTAAAGGACATTTTGTCAATATGCCATATATGTAAAAAGGCGCGATGACATCATCGTTCAAAGATGGCCACCTCCATTGATGTGCATTGCAAAATTTCAATAGGTCACATCTCCTTTATTTTTCATGATATTTCGATAATTCTTTCAGCTTTTTTCAAGTTTTTGAGAGCCTCTTTTAAATAAATCATGTTTGAAAATATTGCATCAACCCCTTTAAAATCTGATCAAATTTATAGTTAGTTCTGACCCTTAAACTAGAGATGGGTAAAAAGTGTACATGCTATCAAATTGCTTTGCCCGTTACATAGGTAGTGCCTATTTCATATTAGTCTTATATAACTTATTCTCAAAGATATGTTAGATATTTCTTTGTTTATAATTGACATTATTTATCAGCTCATTAGAGTTACTTACAATCCGCCTGTTAACGTGGCCACTACTACTACTAGTATATGTTTTTGATGTTTAGCTTATCCATTATATGAAAAAACAACAACATATTTATGCTTGATTCAGTCTACTCCCATGGAGGTGGCCAGTCTCAATATCCTAGTGATCTACCATGTACGCAGGTTTTGAATTTTGTAGTTAATTAGTATTCAACCTAGATGCGGTAGTTCATGTTGTTCACCGGAGTGAAATAACACTCTGTTTTCATGGGACTTTTCAGGAAACGAATCGACACTACTATAGTCATTGTAACTATTACCACATTTCAGAGAGCCGCTTGTAAAAAAACCGGAAGTGGATACAAATGATGCAGACGAAACTGTAATTTTAATGTCCGAAGTATCATCGACCGGAAGTGTCAGTTTGATAAAACACAACCACTCGTCCACTGACAACGATGTTGAGGCATCAGTTATAAATTCGAACCAGATATCGAGAAAGAAAAGAAATTCACTTGTTGCACAAACGTACAAAAAAGTCAAACAACGCATTAAATTGAACAAAAACGCTGATGCCAACAAAAAGAAAAAGAAACTAATATCGTTTTCAGTGTTAAAAGATATTCGATTTTTAACGTTTTGCATAGCAACGTTTGTTTTTATCCTACCAACGAGCGGGGTGTTTTTACCCGCCCTTGCCAAGTCGAGGGGCCTATCAGACATACAGACCGTATATATATTAACAATAATCGCTGCCTGTGAGACCGCGATCAAAGTAGTGGCCGGATTTACTCTAGACTTTAAACCCATCCGAAATATTAGACCTTTGATTTTCAATGCCGTTTCGTTTTTACACTGCATAGTTCTGTTCTGTTTTCCATTACTGAATACGTTCGGACAATACGCCGCCGTGTGTTGTGTACATGGTGCATTGATGGGGTTGAAAGCAGCACAGCGGTCTGTAATATTGGTGGATATACTCGGAGTGGACAAGCTGTCAAGCTCGTTTGCGATATTGCTGGCAACCCAAGGAATAGGCACGCTAGTTGGTCCGCCAATTTCAGGTAACTGCTTAGTGTGCTATTTTTCTCTTTTGTTTGTGTTTGTTGCTTCCATGGAATCCCCTTTTCAGCATTTATTAATATCAGTGTCATCTACTATATCGTGGATGGTTGGCATAAATATCTGTTTGTTTTTTTATTTCAAATGTTGGTTTGCAATCTAAAAAATCCGGGACACTTATAAGACAGCTAGATATAGGAGGGTTAAACTTACTAGACGTGTCTTTGTAAGTATTATTTGTTATATCCAGAGAAGATATATTTGCAATATAACTGACAATCGAAATAACACGTTTCATAATAGAACATTAATTGGACCGCTCATGGCAGGTAAAGATACCCATCCTATAATAATATAGAAAACCCCCTTGCATAATTACATTCAATAATTACTGATACGGGAGATACTTTGGAAGCAGAAACACAAACAAGGGATTAAAGTAACAGACTCAGTTTTAAGTCTGATCATGAGAGGTAATGTAATAAGCAACACCTCTCATGTCCCATAGCACCGGCTAAAGCGGTATTCTACTTTAAAACCACCTATATTGGGCTCGTTGCTCCCGAATGGCCTGTACTGATTCGTAGCACGAGGAGACTATTTACAGCCCACACACTGCACTAAACGAACGATAGTGTGAATGTTAATACATGCAAACATACATACAGATAAGGGAGATCCATTTGAAGCAACAAACACAACCAAAAACATAAAGTAGCAGACTTGGTTTTATTGAGTCTCATTTTTGGTACTGCTGACAATCCAAAAAATCGGTGCGCTACTTGGACAGCCATTTATAGGCAGGGCTTACCGCATATATTTCACTTCCTTAAGTTGGTTGAACTGCATTGTTTCACTTTTGTTGTATATATCGCTATATGACAAGAGAGATGATTTCATTTTGCCATTGTTTATTTTCCCCTCTTACAAGAAGATGTTCGCCGAGCAACTTTCTCAGCTTATTCGTTTTCCTAGAGCTTATAGTCGAGTTGAGAACTAATATTCTCAATATTTATAACTAAACAGTTACTGCATCAGGCCTACCGTTACCATAAACTTCGAAAACAATTTCAAAAAGTTATTATCTTAACACTGATATTCTTTTAAATTATTGAAGGAATTTTGAACTTTTCTGCGACAAGGACTATCCCAACCCGACTTATATGGTGACGTGATTTACAAACTCCATAAGTTCCTTGGTCATGGTAACTTTCATATAATCGTTATTAAGCTTGTTAGAAAGTTATCAAAAGAGGTTATGATCATTTTGCACCGCACTGCATGTTTAGTGGTTGACCCATTTACAGTTCGCTCGCCATTATGCTTTCCTATTTGACTGTGTGATGACCAAATATATTGGGGACGCTAACATGACATCGGCCTCAATCCTGAAAGTGATGGTAACGTTGGATATTTATCTAAAATCTTGTATTGTCGTGCCGTAAGGGATCGGAACGTTTTATGCGTGTCTTCAATCGTGTTTTGTCGTGTCTTTAATGGTTTATGTTCTTGTTATTCTGCCTTCTGCTAAGTCATTAACTTGTTTAGTGGCTTTCTATGGTTTTGATTTATTATATTCATATACATGATCATTTTTGTGTTGCACGTGTATTGCCTATTAATGCTATCTAGTTTGTTAGAGGATATACCCTGGCGGCGATTCTTTATTTACACTGTCCCGCTTAATTGGGATGACATTAGGATATGAATGAGGTTTGATACCTTATAACCTTGCTCAAACCCCAGCTGCATTTTTGACACTGACCGTTTCAAGATGGTAACCCCTATGTCTACCTTTTGTTCTTGCATACCGGATAAGGGCATCCGCGTTTTACATGGGGGATGGAAAGTTTTATCTTGATGGGTAAAGATAAAAGTCACGCGCATCAATAATGACGTCAATAACGTGAACGGATGTATGACATCATTGTACTTATTGGCGACGTCAACGCACAAAATGTCAATGATATGCAAGAAAAAGAATCAATCATGGGTATCCGGTTCAGATAGGAATTTCCAACTCTCGATATAATTGTTTGAATCGGACCTCGGCAAAGCGTAGGTTCCGATAAAAACAATTATACCTCAGGTTTGAATTCCTGATCGTTACCGGATACCCATGAAATATTCTTATAATGTTTATAGTGTCTGATACCTTACTTCTATTTTCTGTGTAATTGTTGTTTGTTTTGTATGCATATTTTTAGTTTACTTTATTCTGTGAATGCTGCATTTCAAGTTCGACTTTTATACCTAGGCCAGAGTTTTTTTATTGTTAGATTTACGGGAGAGCCTACCCTAAATTTTGCAAAACTGAAATAAAAATAAAAGTCAAAATTGTGAATTTTATTTAATTGTTTCCTCCTGTTCGATCTGCTACATCTTTTTTTAAAAAGAAAGTTGTGCCTATCCTGAAACTTATTTTCACAATAACGTAAAATCGCACACTTCTTTTTTTAAATTTGGATTATGACTTAGTATTTACTTTGTAAGGTCGGAAGTCGAAGTAATAATTTAGTCTCTTTAATATACATTTTTACAAACACAATTTAATGCATACCATTGAACACCACAATACCTATTTCGCTCTACTAGGCATTGAGTTCATAAACCTTTCTTGAGAATATTCTTAGTCTTGACCAATGTCAGGGAAAACTATGCCTATTATTCTTGCAACTATGAAAGATAAACATTCAATAATTTCAAGTTGATATATTACATTTTGTTTCGATATGAAGTGTGTTTAATAGCATCTTTGTGATAATTTCTGTAAAATACATACTCAAAAATATATTAATCTGACAGTCATTCAAACCAATTCTCAAGAGTGGAAGGTATTTTCAAGAACATTTTGTGAATCTGTACTAAGGCAGTTTTAACATAAAGTGGATGTTGGTTAAATTTATATGCAAAACAACTTGAAAAAAACTAACATTAAAAATGAAGCAATACGTTTAATATTAAAGTTACGAGAAAAACTTATTTTATAAAAAGAAAAAAAATCTGAAATTTTCTAATTTTTTTTTTTATCGACTTTTTATTTTTCCCGTTTTTATTTCTATTTTGATTTCCTCCTACAGCATTTTTTCCCCAAAATCTCCCGTAAAACTAACTATAAAAAAACTCTGGCTCTATGTTCATATATATTCGCTTCTCTTAATTATTTGACGTCGTTTTATCTTTAGAGATAAAAAATCAAATGACGACGACAGTACGAGCAATTTGAACATTTTGATCAAGATATTTAGTTTAAACCCGTTTAAACAAACAACCTAAGCCCACATTTGGAATTGTGGTATTTCGTATTTATTAAAATACACATATTGAAGAATTTATTAAATTCTCAGAGTAATACATCAGATTAAGTTTATTGTTTTATGTAATTTAAACACGTACGATCATAGGGTACCGCCTTGTAACAGTCGGTGGCAAAATGTTGCTGGGGGTTTAAACTAGGATGTATTGTGCATTGAATTTCAATTTACCCCTTTTTTCATCCCAATCAAACGGGACAGTGCATATAAGAACCCCCTCCCCAAGTGATATCCTCTAATGAACTAGACAGCATGTACGGATGCAAAACGGATGATCACATATATCTGAATATTAAAAAGCATAGAAACCATATATACTGAAAGGAAAAAGAATCGCATAATGGGTATTTCCGCTATATATTGTATGTTTAATATACTACTGCTAATCATGCTAATCGAATGGTACAGGGCGACATTAGGACTGTCCTTTCGGAGAGAAGGTTTGCACAGCACCCAACACACCAATGGTTACCCCGTTTAAGTTTCATTATCGACAGAATGCGCATTTGACTCAGGCAGGTGAGCAAACTTAGGTTTTAAACGTTGCAATCTCTTAACATTAAACACAATACTGAAATGGCTTGACTTTTACAAGCGAAACTTCAACATTTATAAATTTCGTGTAACAAAGTATACTTTGATTAAAAGGTCTGTACATGAGTTGTCCTTTCTGTAATTAGTTGTAGCCCCTTTTTATAAAAAAAAACGTTGAGCTATATCTGGAATACTACGTGGAATTAGATGTATGTAATAGTGTAGTATAGACACTTTTTTTATTATGCGTTTCTTTTTCCTTTCAGTATAGTAAGTATTCAATGACTGATTGGCAGAAGCAAGAGTAACAGGTTACCATGTTACTGAGTTACGTCAGTGTTTTAGACCAGAACCTATGCACTCTTATGTTAGAATATCTCCAGCCTCTTTTGTCACTGTCCCCATATTACATTGCCTTTGTTGAACGGGACGTAAAGCCACATTCATTTAATTTTATCTAGAACAGTTTTCTGAAAACATAATTTTTATGTAAGTTTTTTTTATATACATGAATTTTCAAAATCTACTATTTCATTTAACACACAACCTCTTTTCAGGTTTCCTCAAAGATACCTACGGGAAGTATGACTATACGTTTTATTTCGGAGGCACTGCGGTATTTTTAGGCTCGTTGATTCTAGCTGGTGGCAACATTCGAAACTATTGTGTACAAAAGAAAGCAAGACGTACGAAGGAAACAGGGACGGATTGATTTATTGAGAAACTGTAGATTTTACAGATCAGACGCGAAGTCCGAATTATCAATTCAGTGGCATTCAAACTTCAAAAAGAAGGTTACATTGGTCGTGGGATTAGCGGTTGGGGGAGAGGGAGTTTCGGGGCGTCCCAAAACTCCATCCGTGTTATCATGAAAACTATAGAAGGAGACATGCACAGTGGTTTTACGAAGTTACTAGATATTATTCAAACAATCGCCATGCCGAAAGATTTTATTTAAATATTTTGTGCATGCCACTTTACAATTCTGAGGTGTCTGAAAACAATTAATTTTATTTCGTGAATGGAAATAGACACACAAGGTTGTCAGCGTCAAATAAAAAACAAAAATAATCTATTAACTATGTTAATATTTTATCAATTAAAAGCCTAAACAATAAGGTATGCACATTATTGAGTGACACTTAATCATTAAACTTTAAAAAAAGCCATTTAACATTAAATCTTAGACATATGGAGAACGAGATAAACAAGAGGTCAATGACCTTGAAGCTCTACTGATTGATTTTGATTTCAGGAAGTAGTCGCTACAGACTTGTTTTTTGAATTTTTTTTAGCCGTAGCGGCCATCTTGAATTTTCGGCCGACCTGAAATTTTGCTAGGATCAATTAGACATCAAGAGCAACATTCCTGTGAAGTTTCATGAAAATCCGTCAAGTAGTTTCACAGGAATAGTCGCTACAAGTTTTCATTATATAACTCTATGTAAACAAAGATGGCCGCTGGCAGCCATGTTTAACGTTGAATCAAAACAATTTTTGACAAGGACCAACATCATGTCATGCTGATCATTTTAGAAAAAGTCCAATATCAATATCACTTATAGTTTTCAAGTAGTAGTCGCTACAAACTTGTATTTTGAAAATCTATTTTTAGCCATGGCAGCCATCTTGAATTTCCGGGCGACCTGAAATTTTGCTAGGATCAATTAGACATCAAGAGCAACATTCCTGTGAAGTTTCATGAAAATCCGTCAAGTAGTTTCAGAGGAGTAGTCGCTACAAGTTTTCATCATATAACTCTATGTAAACAAAGATGGCCACTGGCAGCCATGTTTAACGTCAAATCAAAATAATGTTTGACTCTGATAACCATCATGTCATGCTGATCATTTTCCAAAAAGTCCCATATCAATATCACTTATAGTTTTCAAGACGTAGTCGCTACAAACTTCTTTTTTAAAAATATATTTTTAGCTGTGGCGGCCATCTTGAATTTCTGGCCGATCTGAAATTTTGCTAGGATCAATTAGACATTAAGAGCAACATTCCTGTAAAGTTTCATGAAAATCTGTCAAGTAGTTTCAAAGGAGTAGTCGCTACAAGTTTTTACTATATAACTGTATGTAAACAAAGATGGCCGCTGGCAGCCATGTTTAACGTTGAATCAAAACGATTTTTGACAAGGACCAACATCATGTCATGTTGATCATTTTAGAAAAAGTCCCATATCAATATCACTTATAGTTTTCATGAAGAAGTCGCTACAAACTTGTTTTTTAAAAACCTATTTTTAGATCTGGCGGCAATCTTGGATTTCACATCATCATGAATTTTTGCTAGGATCAACTAGACTTCATGGGCAACATTTCTGTAAAGTTTCATGAAAATCCATTCAGTAGTTTCAGAGGAGAAGTCGCTACAAAAAAAGTTTACGGACAGACAGACGGACAGACAGACAGACAGACAGACAGACGGTCGACGGACGCCGCACCACGGCATAAGCTCTGCTGATCTCTGATCAGTAGAGCTAAAATAGACTGACCCCAGACACAGCTTTCATTGCAAGATGAGCATAATGTTTTCGACGTTACAGCTTAGGGGTAAATGTTTCCCGCTGAAACACTTCTAGTTATTTATTTATACAGACATAAAAGTCATGTAAAATTAAACCTAAGGAATGTAAGGCTGAGTAAGATACACACAAAATGCGTGATGGACGTACGCAACATATAGTTCGATTTAAAACTCAAAGAACAAATGACCATGACTCTGGTAGTATTCACTCGATCGTACAGACGGAACGATATATTCATGTGTGCATGATTTTCAATCCTCGTTCAAGATTTCGACAATTGAGGGAAGGGTAAGCTAAATTACATCGCACCGAATTTATGTTGCTTCTGGTGACATAGTTTTATGTACAATTAACACAATAAAATCATTTTGAAACATTGTTTTCAGTAGCTTTAGCCCAGCTGAGTCGAATTTTCATAGTAATCTACTGTAATCGCTCTTCGTCCGTCCGTTTGTTTTTAATGTTTACTACAACAGCGTACCAGTACAATAGTATTGTATATTAACGTGTCAAATTTAAAACTATAAATTTATTACTGTACCAATATTATTTCACATTCTCTACAGTAAAAGTTATAAAGAAGAGTCGATATCACAGTTCCCGTTTGCTATTTCTGTTTAATACAAAGGTATGTGTTAGTTTGAGTATTTATATATATGCCAACGTATGCCAACAGTCCCGGAAGTCTTCTGTTATAAGCCCCGTGTAGAGGGGTAGAATACCCCTGAATTCCTGTTCATTTCGCCATGTTTTTTCATTTTTTTATTAAAGGTGTTGATCATCATCCGTGTACTATTCAGGTGCTAGTTGAGTGGTGGCAGAAAACAATGATCATGGCTCCAACGATAACTGGAGGGTTTATAATACGTCAAGTTTCAGCAACACTGCATTTTTGCAGGAGAGAAGGTTGTAGGCCCATTCTGCATATATTTTTCTAGATGTAAATGTAGAGTGGGTCTGGAATGTTCAATCCTGTTGGCGACATATGACCTTTTTATATCCCCAGTTTCATAAAGTCAAGTGGGGCTATATAGGTCAGTAATGTCTAGTCCCGTCGCGTTGCGTAACACAGTTTTGTACCGTCGCGTCCCATAACACAGTTTTATTACTACAATTTCTCAAACAGTTTTGAATGGGTTGTACCCAAACTTCATATACACATAACAACTGATGACCTTATGTCCCTCTACATCACCCATTGTTGATTGCCTAATTTATTACAGAATTATGGCCCTTTATTTGACTTAGAAGCGGGGTATTTCATCACCTTCAGTGATAGTTCTAGTTTTGTTTTAAAAACATTGTTCAACTCAACTCCTTGTTATTCACCAAATATGTTTTTCTAAGCGTTTGGCGTTAAACAAAGGACTTTAGACATATATTGGACATTAGAAGTTCACGAAAGTCGAAAATTAAAATGATTTGACATTCGAAGTTTATTGCGAATCTCCAATATCAAAATAAGCTGCCATTTAATATTGAATAATGTGCTGACTGACTAGGGTTTACACTGTTAGTCACTCAGTAAGAATTCTTTCCATAACATTTTACATATAAAATAGCACCAGAAGGTTTGCTTTCAAATTTTAACAGACGGCATTTGAAACTTGGTGGCGAAAGGGTTAATATCCTTACATGGCATCATGTCATGTGTGAAATACAATTTAGAATGGATTCTATTTGTCCTGCCTTCTTTGTCAACCTTTCCAAATAGCTTTAGTTGTTTATCTTTTGAAACATTAAACGATATCAGCAATAAGACCATACCATTATTTTTAATAGTAAACTGATCTACCAACACAATGTTTGCTCACTAGGTTCACAGACCTAATAACAAACAGATTGGACACAAATTTACACGAATTTCATGTGGGACAGAGCGAAACTTTCACAAAATGTTGCCCAACTTTAAACACTTGCATCTTGAAGAGTTTTATAGATACAAGTTTCATTTATGCCAACACCCATCACAAATGTAATTTTCCTTCTAATGATAGCATTTCCTTACTCTACAATTTTAAACAAAGAAGGACTTTAACAGAAAATGTTACTACGTCAGTCCTTGATTTTTAATAGAAAAGCCAAACATCATGAGAACTTTATCTTTAATCAGCTTTATATTATAATCCCATTTTGATATTTATTATAAATCTTCTGAAGTTTCCTATTTGTTTATTAATATGTCTGTGCTAGGTTTCAGCACGTTTAGTACTACCTGGATTTATTTTTATATTATTTACGTGTATATTTGAAAACACATGTATTTGAGCTATATTGTAATGCAACAAATGTCTTCAGTCCATATACGTAGTATAATGGCTTCCCGTCTTCCTACCCACTCCGATATATACAATTTGTACAACAATAACAATGCCATGTAATCCATATTTACCGATATATATAGACATTAAACAAATCAATAATATTTTTTGAACCGGAAGTCTTTATCATGCGATATGAAAACGGCGAAGGTGAGAAAACTTGTCTTCTTCTTTTCGTTTGGCGTAATTGTATTAGTTTCTAGATGTATTTATACTTTGTAAGTAATGTTAGTAGAATTTAAGTAATTTTATTAAGGGTTTTATTTACTCCCATTGTAATTAAGTAATGAACAATTTACTGTCGGTTTCATAAATAAACATACATTATTTGCTTTTATTGACATGAAAATACAATGTATAATAACACGATTTTAATCAATTTCGCTGTTGAGACAGGAGTTAAACATATAATAATCATGGGTGATATTAATTTAATATGTTAGACTAACTAACAGACTGTTGTCCTGACTGTAAATGAGCCAGTTTTGCTAAGACGTTTACGTTATTGTACTAAATAACACAGAATAACTTATAACATGCCCTTATTGAACTAATATGTTAGATAACATCCTTCTATTTATCTTTTAACTCCTCCGTGGTCGAAGGGTTAACGACGTTGCATTGTAGATATTTTGGCCTCTCACCGCTGCGGGTTCTAATTCCACCGTAATTTGACTTGACGCGTGGATTCTAACGGAGGTATACAATATTGGTTCTACACAGGAAAAATGGGTAGTCTGCCTCTACCACAAAATAATTGACCTTACTATATGGCCTAAAATATGCTTAAAATTACGTAAAACATCATTCAAACAAATCTAATTCGTTATTTTTTAAATTGATCTAAAAATAGTATAAAAGTACAAATCTGGATATCGCCGAACACGATAAACTAAAAGCATTGCAGTCTTGGTTTGATTGAAACTGTTCATGAATGGCAGTGAACAATGCTACGGTTGTTTTCTTGTTGCTTTGGCTTCTGCCAAGTCATTGAGTACTTACTTTCTGACTTTCTAGGCTTTTGTTTTTTTATATTATATATACATGATCATTTATGTGTTTTATTTATATTGCCTATTAAGGCTGCGTTGTTTGTTAGAGATTATAACATGTCGGGGATATATTTATTTACACTGTCCCGTTTATTGGGATGGAAATAGGGTAAGAGTGAGGTTTGATGCACCCTAGAACCTTGTTTAAACCACAGCGGCTTTTTTGCCATTGACTGCTCCAAGGCGGTAGCCCTATTGTCAACCCTTTTGTGTTTGTGATGTCTTATCTTGCCTTATATTCATCTTTAAAGTCGTTATTTGATTGTGTGTGTGTATGTGTTGACTGTCGTTCTTGAATGCTACTTTTTCTGTTCGATTTTTATATCTACCTTTTCTTTGTTATCGTCCAGCCTTCTAGCCTCGGGTTGAACAGTAATTATTTAAAATACCAGTGGTGCGAACATTTGAGCCAGCCCGCGAAGATCGTATGCATATGACGGTGAACATGGAACCTTCAATATGGCATTTGCATACCATTCCATGGTCGCTTAAAGATATAAACTTCGTAAAATTGGTATGGAATAATATAAAAAACACACATCAAAGTTTGATCCATTTATTGCAGATTTCCCGTCTGTAATAAAATGAAACATGGATAATTCTAAAATACCTCCCTTTTAACTGAATATCGTTTGAAATTCAAGTAAATGTAATTCGATGTTAGCATTAAATATTTTGAAAAGTTCTTTTGCAGACGCATTTGTATTGGAAATGTTAGTAAAACATGATGTCAGAATAATTTTAGTTGGCATATTTTAGAATTAGTAACATCGAAAGCTGCACTAATTTGTACTTAAACTCCCTTTATTACCTAAAAAGGGGTTTCCTATGTACCCCGTGTTATATATATTCTCTGGATTGAACCATTAAATAACTCCCGAATTCAATCGACATCTTTTATTGTAGCATGGTCGGTGACATTTGCTTTGATGAATGCAGAACATTAAATCGTTTAATTTAGGGTAACTAAAGGGGCGTGGTTATACCGTACTACAACTACCGGATATTGGAATTTAGAGTACGGTCACTATGATGTCACAGTGTTACTAAGTACACCATGCTACAAAAAAGATAGAGTCTGTCTCAGCTCGTTGGTTAATTAAACACCTCGATGGGCTACGCCCATCTCGGTGTTTAAATAAGCCAACTCGCTGAGAGCAGACTCTATCTATTACTTAAAGTATACTCAGCGTTTCATACATACGACTGTCTGTATACACTCTGCTTTTCTCCTTTAATGTCATATCTCTCTCTAATCTCTCCATCATTTAGTGTAAACTATACGTCTGGCAATTTTGTACGTATCCGTCTATTAACCGTTAGTTCTGATGGTGTTGCGCCAGTTGTAGCGTGTGGCGTGGTCCTGTAACAGCTTTCTTCCAATGTTTCTTTTCCGCCTGTGCGATTTTGATTCTTTTCACTAATCTTTTATTCTGTCTCTCCACCTCTCCATTTGCGATAGGGTGTAATGGTGTTACGCGTCGATGATCAATGTCGTTTTCTTCCAGATGTTACTCGAAAACTTCTGACACGAACTGCGGACCATTATCACTAGCGATACTAACTGGAATTCCATGCGTCACGAACATTTTCTCTAGACTTTCAATAATCCTCTCTGAAGTTGTGGTTTTCATTACCTCTATTTCATAGTATCTACTGTAATAATCTACACAAACAAATACATATGCTCCTGATGGCAATGGTCCCATTAAGTCAATAGCCAAATCCTGCCATGGTCCTGCCGGTAACTCTGTAGGTTTCTTTGGTTTTGGTTTTGATGACTGACTGACCAATTGACATCCATAACATGATTTAACAAATTTCTCTACGTCTTTGTCCATACCGGGCCACCATACATTTGTTCTTAATGTTTGTTTTGTACCTACAATACCAAGATGACCTTCATGTGCCAATTCAATACACCTGGTTCTCATGTTTTTTTGGAATCACTATACGTGTCCCTCTTAGAATAAGTCGTCCAATGGTACAAAATTCGTTTCTCATAGGCATATAGCTTGACAAGTTCCCATGTTAGTGCCATTTACCAGATTGTACACAGTTGTGTAATTCTGAAAGTTCATCATCAGCGGCTGCCATTTCTCAACTTCACGCGTAGACATTGCACTGGGCGTGCTGTTTTGTGTTACATATCGTACGCATTCTTCCTCTGTTTCACCATGATGTTCTAAATGTCCGTCCTTTTCGGTTAAGCGCGATAAACAATCTGCTATATTTTTAACTCCTGGTTTGTATCTCACGGTGAAAGAATATGGTAGAAGTCGTAATACCCATCCCTGAATTCGTACTGATGGTTTTGACCTGGTTGCGTAAATTATTTCAAGCGGCTTGTGATCAGTGATTAGTTCGAAACTAATTGCATATAAGTATACGTGAAATCTCTCACATGACCATACTATGGCTAACGCCTCTTTTTCTGTTGTCGAATATCGTTTCTCTGTATCCGATAGTGTTCTGCTTGCATAGCTTATCACTTTCTCTTCGCCATCTTTTTCTTGCACTAATACTGCGCCTAGTCCTACATTACTCGCGTCAGTAATAACGTTCGTTTTGGCATTCAAATCAAAATAACCTAGAGTTCCTGCCTTCTCCGCAACAGGCTGAATATCCTTATCAATGTGTAATTCTAATTCGTACTCTTTCACAAGGGACTATATCGTTACAAACGTTTACATTTTGGAATCAACGCTGAGTATACGTTAATAAAAGATGTCGATTGAATTCGGGAGTTATTTATTGGTTCAATCCGGAGAAGATATATAACAACTGGCGACGAGAATACGCAAACTGATCATTTGTAAGTCGAACTATACGTTGGCAAACAAGCCTGAAGAATAATGGCGTCTATAGAGTTAAACGGAGTGGAAAAGTTTAATCCACATGGCGACCCCACCCATCTTGGTCAAGCTTGGAAACGCTGGCTTAGAGCTTTCGAGTTGTTTGCAGTGGGTAAAGGAATAACAGACAAACAACAGAAACAAGCTTTGCTTTTACATTGTGCAGGTGTTGAAGTTCAGGACATTTATTATACATTGACGGAGGAGGTAAATGAAGATGTATACAAAAAATCGGTGGACACATTAAATAAATACTTTGAACCCCAGGTAAACATTCCTTTTGAACGGTATCAATTCAGATCAACACAACAAGAAGATAGCGAGACTGTTGAATAGTTCATCACCAAATTAAGGCAAAAGGCAGTACATTGCGTGTTTGACAATCCTGATGAACACATCAGAGATCAAGTTATAGAAAAGTGCAAGTCTCACAGGTTAAAAACAAAACTTTTAGAAAAGGGACACGCTTTGACACTTGAACAATTAAGAACTATTGCAAATACCATGGAAATGTCTGACAAACATGCTCGTGAAATGGAAACGAATAGATCAGAGTCAGTTAATAAGGTCGGAGGGGTGAAATATGGGACAAGACCCAGAGTATACCAACAACATCAAGCTTATCACGGAAATACAAGGACATGCTTAAGATGTGGGAAAACTGGTCACTACGCTTAAGATCCAGTATGTCCAGTCAAGGATAAAATATGCAACAAATGTAAAATGAAAGGGCACTTTGCCTGTTGCTGTAAAACAACAAATAAATCTCATTTTTAGTCAAGACCAGAACAGAAATTCACAAATAAAAAAGGGCATGTACATTGTGTCAATGACGAAGGAAGTGAATCGGAACTCATGTATGCGTTTAGCGTCAACTCTGACAAGTTGGACACAACTCTGACAAGTTGGACAAAATAGAAGTTATGATTGACAACACTTGTGTACAGGTTATAGTCGACAGTGGGGCTTATGTCAACCTCATAGATCATGGCCTTTGGGAGACTTTAAAAGGGAATAAAATACATTGTTATGAAAACAAGAAATCCAATAAGAAGCTCTATACTACGGAAGTGTAGAACCGTTAAAGTTGATTGGACAATTCAGTACCGACATTTCAGTCAGAGACCTAGGAAAAAAGGTAATAGCAGATTTCTTTGTGATTGACGGAAAAGGACCAGCACTGTTAGGGAAGGAGACGGCTACAGCATTAGAACTTTTGAAAGTAGGAGTAGGACACATATATGAAATTGAGAAGTCTGTAGACAACAGTGACATTTTGAGGGAATGCTCTGATGGTTTAGGAGAGTTGAAAGACTACGAATTAGAATTACACATTGATAAGGATATTCAGCCTGTTGCGCAGAGGGCGTATTCAACACCATTTAGTCAAAGAAAAAAAAAGAAGATAAGTTAGATGTAACAGAGAAAGCTGAGGGACCTAACCCATGGGTAAGCCCTGTAGTAGTTGTTTCAAAACCTTCAGGTGATATCAGAATATGTGTTGACATGAGAGAGGCAAATAGAGTCATACTAAGAGAAAGACACCCAATTCCAACCATAGACGACGTACTTCTAGAAATGAATGACAGCACGGTATTCAGCAAAATTGATTTTAACATGGGTTTTCACCAAATTCGACTGAGTGAACGCCCAAGAGAAATAACAACTTTCATAACACACAAGGGACTATATCGTTACAAACGTTTACATTTTGGAATCAACGCTTAGTATACGTTAATAAAAGATGTCGATTGAACTCGGGAGTTATTTATTGGTTCAATCCGGAGAAGATATATAACACCCCGTAGGACAATACATAGACTTGAAAGCTTTAAATAGGTTCGCACTTAGGAATTTTTACCAGATGTGCTCAAATAAACGATCATAACTATGCCACAGTTCTACTATAGTGGTTGATCGAAGTCGCCCAACTGTGTATATAACTACGGTAACTAGATATTTTGGATAAGGTTGACATTATCCGTTTAAAATAATTATACACGCCACGTCTGTTGTGTTTTGTAGTTTACATGAAATATTTTTGTCAGTTAGAAATAATTATATAGCAGGCCCTTGTCATATTAGACAAATCTGCAGGGGCGGATCCAGGATTTCAGCTTAGTGGGGGGTGGGGGTGGTGTGTGTGTGTGGGGGGGGGGGACTTATGGGTGGTGGGGGGAGGGGGGGGGGGGGTAAGATTTTGGTCAATATTCGGGTCCGTTTCTAGCCTCATAAAACGGTTGAGGTAGTGCATTGATAGGGCATAAAAGTCTGTTTTCAAATAAAAGGACTTAACAATGTGTTAATTAAATCACTCAGCCATTATGCGTCGAGCGAGTGATAATTTTTTTTTATTCTGAGGGCGTGCATCGAAATTGTTTGATGGGGAGTGTAAGATTTTGGTCAATTTTCTGGTCCGTAACTAGCCCCATAAAACGGTTTCGGTAGTGCATTGATAGGGTAAAAAAAGTCCGTTTTCAAATAAAAGGATTTAACAATGTGTTAATTAAACCTCTCATTAGCCATTATGCGTCGAGCGAGCGATACATTTTTTTATTCTGAAGGCGTGCATCGAAATTGTTTGATGGGGGAGTAAGCTTTTGGTAAATTTTCGGGTCCGTTTCTAGCCTCATAAAACGGTTGCGGTAGTGCATTGATAGGGTAAAAAAGTCCGTTTTCAAATAAAAGGATTAACAATGTGTTAATTAAACCACTCCTTAGCCATTATGCGTCGAGCGAGAATTTCTTTTATCATGCAGATATGCACTTCTCTGCCAAATAAAGGGGTGACCTAATACATTTTGAATTATTAGGCAAGTTGACCAATAGAGCAAATAAATGCGGAATCCCTCGGCGTTTATTGTACGTGACGTTATCTGACGTCATGCACGTAACGTTGCCTGACGTCATAAAACAAACAAAAAAACAACAACATGGCGGCGTCCTCGATAAGCGTAACATTATGAGAAATAGGTAATAACAGTAATTCATATCAAAATGTGGATAATCTACATGATAAATAGAATATTATGCCAGTGCCTTTTACTGTCAAGTTTATTAGGATCGGCACGAAAACGAAGAATGGCTCGGCACGAAAACGAAGAATGGCTCGGTAGAGCCTCGCCATTATTCGTTTTCTAAGCCTCGCCTAATAAACTTGATAGTAAAAGGCACTGACATAATATTCCCTATTTATACTGAGGGCGTGCATCGAAATTGTTTGATGTTGGGCGTAAGATTTTGGTCAATTTTAGGGTCCGTTTCTAGCCTCATAAAATGATTGCGGTAGTGCATTGAAGGGGTAAAAAAGTCCGTTTGCAAATAAAAGGATTTAACAATGTGTTAATTAAACCACTCATTAGCCATTATGTGTCGAGCGAGCGAAGTGAGCGAGAAAATATTTTATACTGAGGGCGGCGTGCATCGAAATTGGTTGATATTTTATCTACAGTAACATGGACATACATGTATGATCCGGAATGTTTAGGGGGTGGGGGGGGATATGTATGATCCGGAATGTTTAGGGGTGTGTGGGGCGGGCGCGCGCCGGGTGCGCCCCCTGTATCTGCTAGTGATCTGTGTCATTTTAATAATACTAAACTGTAAACATAAAAGCTAGGGTTTTAAAGAACGTGTGCGCATAATTTTTAGTTTTATTGTATACGGGGAGGGCGGGAGGGGGTAATCCAATGAAGCCAATATGTACACTACTATTAAGTATTAGTTTAAACTTATTTATTTCACATCGATTGTAACGAAAGCTTTATGAACTTGTTGGAATCACTCTCGATGTCTTCATGGGTAGAACCAGTACTAAGCAATTGCAGATAAAGTGTCTTGTTCATGGACACAACACATGATAATGGCGAGGATCGATCCACCGACTTTTCGAGTATAGGTCCAACGCTCTAGCACTAGATCACAGAGCTCCATAAATGAAGTATTTTAAAATACCTGTCACGAAATTCCGATGTATATAGTTAGACAAAAAATGCAATAAATATTGCAAAAGTATAGTGTCTTACTCGTACGTTTAATAATAGAGACCTTGACAATTATTCCCCAAATGCTCCTCGATGAGTGGAACATTTCGTATCTTAAAATAGGCACTCGTAATAGTTTGAATCGGAGTCGATTCGTGACCAAAGTTGAAGAATATCCAACACCGGTTTTAGAGGTTTGAACAAAGGATTATTAACATAAGGTAATGCGGGTCATTTAAAATCTTGTTCAAGCTAATTGCTCTGCAGTTTTATTTCACCGCATGAATTGAACATTTCTGTTTAAACGTATACATAGATTACATCACGGGTGAGTTTAATTTTAATATGTTTAACTAACAAACTTTGCGAACATGATGTTAACAATTGAATCTGAATGCTTTACTGTTTTATTTCACCGTAAGATAGTTTAAATTGATCTACTTTCGGTTTCGTATATAAACATTAATTGCTTTTAAAAATGTAAAATGTTTTGACTTAATTACATTTATGATAAAGGATTTATTCAATCTCGATGTGATACAGATATTTGATAACGGAAGAGTTTAATTTTAATATGTTAAACTAATAAAACCTGGAAAAACTTGAAAGGAAGCCAACAATTTAATAAATGCTTTGTTTTATTTCACAGCTATATTTTTCAATAATGGAAACTCTACTTTCTGTTTCATGCAAAAACATAACTTAATTGCTTTTGGACTGTAACTTTTATAACTTACAGTTATTACTGATAGAGGGTATGATGTCAACCATTTAATTTTGTTCAGGGTATACATGAACCCATATGTTTTACTGACATTTGCGCCACTCTACTGAAAGTAGATATTTTTTATTTATGGTGTCTTACGTCATTTTCAACACATGTGAGGTTATATATGACGGATATAACAGTCGAAAAGGACATGTAGCATTCAAGGACCACAGTCAACCAAAAACTCGCACGGAAACAAACAGCAATTACAAAGATAAATAAAATGCAAGATATGACATCACAGACATAAAAGGATTGACAATAGGGCTACCACCTTGAACCTGTCAGTGGCAGTTACTAAGTAACACATACTAGCTTATGTCATGCGGAGTTGCCGAAACCTTTTTAAAGTAAGATTTCCGATGCGATATCACTGCCTATATATGGTAGTTTTTTACTGACGAACTCTAAAGTTTTAATTTTACCCCGAATAACTAAGTTAAAGATGTGATCAAAGAGACTACGATGTCTTGCGACTAAACGCAGCTCAAATCGAATAGGATGAGTTAATCAACAAATATAATTTTCAACATCTATCACGACCCTAGCATAGGCTTAAGCGGTATTCTACTTTAAAACCACACATATTAAGCTGGATGGTCTAAAAGGACTGCAAACTGAAATCTGAATCCCTACTGATATAAACAAAATCAACAGACCTATTCACCCACTACTAGTGGAATAGAATAAAAGTTGTAACTTTGAAGTTGTAGTTTGTCATTTTTGTCTAAACTTCACCTGAATTTTTCTGCTGTCGACGTCTTTCAAGTTGTTTAAAATAAGTGATAGTAATGGTCATTACATCCTAGATAATCAAGTGTGTTCCTCTGGGTAAAAAAAGCCCGCGTCGCTTTACCATGTTTGTATATAGAATTATATTTTTCTCACTTTTACAGAAATCATATTATATCCTAAATAATTATCGGGGATTTTGTTGCATCCTAAATACAATAATGACTCGTCCCCGCATTCCCCATATAATACGAGTACATAATACTCGTATGTTTAGACGCATTTAGGTATTTTCTTTCTAGATGTCTACTCTAGAATAAAGATGACATGAATCAAATCATGTATTTCTTACGGTATTCCCATCATATATTCTAGTTTGCATTAAGTTCTTAATTATTTTTTCATTTTTAATTTTTTCCTGCATTTTAAGTGTGTCCAAGATGAGCTCTGAGATTAATAATTGTTAATAATTGCTGTGTCATCGATTAATAAATATATAATGCTTTTTCTCTTATTCATTTTTAGAAACTGGTTGGAATATGTTCCCTATGGGCGTCAGTATGGTAGGGCTGGCCATTATCACAGTTGTGTTCTTATCATGCACGAGTATAAACGAAGTGCAAGCAATCCCGAAATGCATTCGCGCAGGCATGAATAATGGGGGCTTCTCAGAGATAATACCAACGGACACCAACTATGGAATTCCGAATTTAGACCTGACCGACAAAAGCATTCTACACTGCAATGGCCTCATACCAACAACCATACCAGAGAACGTGAACGCCGTAAACCTTTACAACGTTACGGCATTGTTTAAAGACAAATCTTGCCTATTTTGTGATGCCTCATGGGGCACCGTGATAACGTTGCTTATATACGAACAAAATGATGGTGCTTCACTTCCTAATGCATTTTTCACCGGACTTAATAAGCTTGAAATTCTTCACATACAAACAAGGCAAATTCTAATTCTTAATGCACAAACATTTTCCGGGTTAAAGAAAGTCCACACTCTAAGGTTCCACAAATGTTTGCGTCTTTTGTTTTCCAATGTGTTGGATGCACTTAAAGACGAGGAAATGCTCCCACTTCTATCACACTTGTCGTTAGAGGAGTTATCCACCTATAATGAAGAGCTTCATACAAAACTTAACCTAGATAAGGAAGCTCTAGATATTCTGTCATCTAGACGACCGATATCAGACTTACATCTAAGCAATATTAAGTTCCTGATTATAAACCTGACTGTATCGTCACCATTGTGTAATAGTCTAAACTTAATGAATCTATCACATTCAGTTTACCAATTGGATCTTGGTAAAAATGTCAAGTGTCATAGTTTACGCAAATTAGATCTAAGTTATTCGGAAACTCAAAAAGCACGGAAGTTAGACCAAGATCTAAACCTAACCAATTCAAACTACACATTAAGCAGTGACGATGACACAGATTTATATACGAATATAACGCACTTGTATCTTGCAAATGTATTGAAATCCACGAAAAACTATCATGCAAATTTATATAACATTGCGGTTGACAGTGATATGACACTGTCGCTGAAGTATGCGGACCTTTCAGGAAATCGAGTTAAACACCTTGACGTTAGCCTGAACATAAAAGTCGAAATTGAAGGCATTGATCTATCCCGCAATGAAATGGAATATATAAGTCAAAGAACGTTGGATTCATTAGCCAAATTTCTAACTAGTTTGGATCTTTCTCACAATGTGCTGTTCAAAATGGAGCAAAAGACTGAATTTAAATTTCTGTTTCATAAGCTAGTATCACTTGTTGTTTTAGATTTGTCCTCAAATAGATTAACAAGAATTCCCAGACGCATGTTTGTAGAAAACAGAAACCTCGAGACACTAGACCTGTCCCACAATGAACTGGCTCACCTTTCATTAGAGTGCAGTTCCCTTGCAAATCTAAAACTGCTAGACCTTAAAGATAATGCATTGATGTATTTACAGCCCGACACCATTGACCCACTGCAGGCTATTTTTGATAAACAAGAACATGCAACGAACCACAAACAGCTATTACTTGTTGATCTGCATGTCAACCCTCTCTCTTGCGTGTGCAAATCTCTTCCATTTATGTCATGGATTACAAAGAGTCGTATATTTCAAAACATAAAAAACCCGGACTATTACTGTGAGTATATCGGCGGGCAAGAACTTATCAACGAACAATTAAAGGAGTCCGTTGAGGAGGAACTGTGCCCTGAGTCCCAAACTCAACTAGAATCAACCTTGGTTTGTGTCGTACTTTATATTGTAGGATTCATTACACTGGTCAATCAAATTATGAATATAATCAGAGCATTGGAAATAATTCAAAAATGTATTAACCTCCTGGCTAAGGTATTTACTTAGTAAGTTCGATTTTAGCAAGTAAGACAGTATTTACAGTACTAACATACTTTCATGATGTATTCGTACGATGTGTGGCTGTTTTCGGATGAATGCTCTGGACCATTAACGCTAGTGCACTTTTACCCACCAGTGTCAGTATGAATGTAATCAGAGCACTGAAAGAGTTGAGAGATACACTCATGTTATAGGTTCGTAGTTTTGGTCCGGATCTTATAAATACATTACACATCGTCACACCGAGGTAAGGTTAGCTAGATGAAGTTGTGTAAGCTAAATAGAACACATGGTGTGTTCAGTTTGACTGGCTTACTTAAACAGATTAATGCGTTGTTTTGCTTACGAACATCGCCAAACAATTTACAATTGTAAAATGTATGTGATGTTGTTTTCGCTTTTGTTTTTTGATAATCTTCGCGTTTTAGTGACTTATTACTGTGTAAATACTAGCAGCGGTACAAATAACCTCAGATAGCAAAATTTCGCGTTAATATGACAAAGGTTTCTATAAATATTTTGTTTGTTTGTAACGGACACAAGTCGAGTGTGTGTTAGTATAAATATATTTTAATGTCTATTATTGCTTGGGGTTTATACATTTCACATTTCCATATGTTTCTTCTTTTTTAAATTCCAAACCCTGTATTGGGGACATATGAAGCCTCAAAACAGAGATAATATAGGTTTGTGGTTGTGATCACTGGGAATAGATCGCGGGACGTAGGGCGAGTTGCAAATACATGTATGCTAACCACTCGGTCACCGCAAGTCTATGTTAATAAACATGTACTGATAATATGCGATGTTTATTAACGTCTAACGCCTTGCACACTTTTGAATTAAATTACAGTATGAGATACCAACTCAAAATTCAGTCCTCGTATTTTCATCTGTGGTGTAAGTACAGTAGAGTCGCTTCGCTTGCGGGAGGTTGTGTGTTGAAACTCTGGCCGGGTCATACTAAGACTTCAT
Organism: Cyrtodaria siliqua; assembly: GCA_037043455.1. Lineage (NCBI taxonomy): Eukaryota > Metazoa > Mollusca > Bivalvia > Adapedonta > Hiatellidae > Cyrtodaria > Cyrtodaria siliqua. Next base: position 45,994 of record JAWPHD010004790.1, read on the forward strand.
AAAAAGGGTACTAGTGGCCCAATTGCTTGACGCTCATAATATAAACGGTATGGCCTGTACTGGTCGGCCAGGTGTCATAATAACGTGACTATGTGTGTGTTGGGTTGCGGTCGGGTGAACGGTGAGGCGGGTGTATAATGTCATGTCTACGGCGTGGTATTTTGTAGTATAGCAGTACTATAAAGTTGGGCATTTACATTTTATGAAAGCCACCTGGACTTTTTTTTCGACTTTCCGACTTAGTCTTTCATAGTTTTTATTTCCTTACTTCTGACTTCTTGACGTTTTACAATCTTATTGCTAACTTCATGAATTTAAGACATCATTTTTCGTAATTTCTGGAGGACCTGGGTTCAAGTCTGACTGGCGACATTGAGTTTCGTCGGAGTGTTCTTTCTCTAATCCTCGTCTGTCGGATGCGGTCGTAAGCTGGGCGGTCCCGTGTTTCATCCGAGCACGTTAAAGAACCGTAGGTATTCGTTAGTAAGGATCCTTGGTTCCCATTTAGCATTACCCGTCCTCTGGGGCAGCTCTAAATATAATACAGTGTGTTTTTGAGTCGTTAAACAGCATTCAATTCCATATTTCGTCACGTCTAACTACATGACAGTATTGTGACTTCTCACTTCAGGACGTCATTTCTTTATGACTTCAAACGTCATGACGTCTAATTCAAGAAGTTAAATATTTAAGTTATGCCGCACCCACACCCACACATACATCAACCCTCCACTGGATCCATTCAACATGAACCTTGGGGGAAGCGTCAGCATGTACAGTTCGTAAGTTATTTATAGAAACACACCTGATTATCGGTTTGCGGAAATCGAAAAGACAATTCTTACAACAATGGACTTCCCGCATCGTCTATTTTGCTAAATAACTCGGCAAATGCCGCAAACTCTGTTTCGTGCCGCTGCTAGTATTTTCACTGCATTTTGTTTTGTGGATGTATAGTAGTATGCTGAACAATGATATTGCCTTTTCCTGGTGTATTCATATATTACTTTTGTTTATACTATATATAAGCTTTACGATATTGAAGCATATTGGTAATTTAATGTATTCTTATGTGTTGTGTTAACATCTATTAAAGCAATATGTTTTTTAATATTAACTCTGTATGCTGTTTCTCATTGTTGTGTACACTAATATATTTTATTGACTTTTCCTGGTATAAATAAATCTTTCACAAAGTTGACGACTTTTATTAAACGTTTCTCACATTCATCAAGCACTGTTCAAAATAAAATGTCACAGAAAATAATGCAAATATCAGAGTTGCTTTATGATAAGAATAAATGCTAAAATCTCATAAAGTTACACGATAAAAGTATCTATAATTCTAAAACGCTGACCATTCTAAAGAAATTTACTTCAATAATTCTGACTGAAAGTGATACTGACTAAGAACCCCAGCTGAAGAATATTAACCCTTTATATCATATACCCTTAACATAAGACATTTAGCTAAACAAGCTAAGCCATCCTGCCAGCTAGCTGCAGAGTCAACCAACAAACTAAATGACCGCGTTCAACAGCCAGCAAGTAGGTCGCACACCCATCATCCCAACTCTTAAATGACATGAGCTTGCTACATGGACAGCCAGAAAGTAGGTCGTACTGCTGAAACATAATTCAGGTTAGGTAAACAAGCCAACACACCAGATGACATCTCACTTGCTGCGTGAACAGCCAGCAAATAGGTCGCACAACATCAGCCAATACACCAACTGACATCAGCTTGGAACAACCACAGCCATTCATCACCAAATGCTACTCTTGCAGGACAATTCAATAACCTACATTATCTACCCTAAAATATACAGCCTCTACAAAGGATTAAATGAAATAAAACATGTGCTTATATATATGATCAAACTAAAATACGAAATTAAACCCAATATACAAGACACCAACAGGTTGATATTTGGTGTGTTCATGTCGATATGTAGCGTGAAATAGGAAAACATATGAAAACAAACTCACTTCAAACTTTCTTAAAGTCCCTGGCGTCAAATTAGGCACCTTTCCTTCAACATACCCACATGGAACTGCATTTCGGGATCTGTCATTTCAAGGCAAATAATAAAAAATCACTATGCCAAGAGGGCTATGATGGTACAATAGCGCTTAACTGAGTATTTGCCCATTGTCGAACTTCTCCGAAATCGCATTGTCGAACTTCTCCGAAATCGAGGGGCTGGCGTGGCGCAGTCGGTAGCGCGGCGGATTTGTAACCGGAGTCCCCGGGTTCAATCATCCGTGGTGCCACTGAGTTCCGTCGGTGTGTTCTTGGGCAAGACACTTTACCTTAGCCTCGTCCGTCGGATGGGGACGTAAACCGGGCGGTCCCGTGTATCGGTCTATCCTCCGAGCACGTTAAAGAACCATAGCTTCCCCTCCCTCTGGTGCGGCTCTAAATAACCTATACTGTGTTGATGAGCCGTTAAACAACATTCAATTTAATTCTCCGAAATCGTATGGTCATATAAAATCTGTGCAAGTTTGGTTAAAATTGCTCAAGAAATGTAGCCCCTGTCGTCTTAACAAGATGAACTAGAACTATCACTGAAGGTGATTTATACCCCCGCAACACCGCTTTAAATTGCAACCATTGCATATAAAGAGACCAATTTGACTCATTTAACCTCTGACTTTTAAGTATATAAATACTGAAAAGGTGATCTCTTGGAATCAACACACACAAACAAGAGAGAAAAGTAACAGACTCGGTTTTATCGAGTGTGTTCCCGACAGGTAATTATAAGATGCAACACCTCACACGCCTCCTAGCACCTGCTTAAGCGATATTCTATTTTAAAGCAACACAAAATGGGCTTGATGATCCCAACGGACCAGTAAATAATAACACTACTGATTTGTAGTCGGGTCGACTTTTTACGGCCGCCACACAGCATTAAACATACGCTAGTGTAAATCTCAATAAATACTGAAAAGGTGATCCCTTGGAAGCAACAAACACAAACAAGAGATAATTGCAGACTCGGTTTTATTGAGTCTGTTCATGAAAGGTAATTATAAGATGCAACACCTCTCACGCTTCCTAGCACCGGCTTAAGCGCTCTTCTACTTTAAAGTAACACAAAATAAGTTCCATAAAGATTGAATAATAAAAAAATAAACAATGGACATTTTGGAATTTTTTAACATTGAAAGGGCCATGACTCCGGCGTTACCAGTGGCGTATGGGGGAAAATGTAATAATTATAAAAATAATAATAATAAAAAAACCCAGATTAAAACAATATACACAACCTGTGTAAGTTTGGTTAAGAAATGTGGCCTGTATCTTGTTAACAAGATGTAAATCGGCATTTTTTAGCTAATTCAGTGGCCATAAATCTGGTGTTACTGGTCCGATCTTGCCCATTATCGAACACGTCCGAGATCTTATGGTCAGATACAATCATACAATCTGTGAAAGTTTTGTTATAATTGCTCAAGAAATGTGGCCTCTATCGTTTAAACATGATGAAAAAATGCATTTATTTGCTATTTTAGGGGCCATAACTCTGGTGTTGTTAGTTCGATCTGGCCCGTTATCGAACTCGTTTGAGATCTTATGGTCATATACAATCTGTGCAAGTTTGGTTAAGATTGCTCAAGAAATGTAGCCTCTATCTTGCAAACAATCTAAATGTTGACAGACGACGGACGCCGGACAAAGAGTGGTCACAATAGCTCACCCTTGAGCACTTCGTGTGCTCAGGTAAGCTAAAATGGGTGTGGGGTAGTGGGGTGTGTGGGTGGGGTGGGGGTGGGGGTGGGGGTGTGATTGAGTGTATGGATGGATATGAATCAGGCAACTTGTTTAAGCTTTTATAGATATTAACATTCTAAACAAATTTTGTAAAGATCAGATAAAATATGAATTAGCTACAGATTTAACAAAGGTAAATGCAATATAGCATTTTTCAATAAATCAAGGGCCATAACTCTGTCGTTACTAACAATATCTAGCTGATTTTAGACTTGTCCAAGATTTCATTGATATACAGCGATCTGCATAACTAGACTACTTACCGATGCTTCCTGCCAAGTTCCTTTGAAATCCAACAAGGCGTTTAGGAGAAGTAGCGCCGACAAGAAATTTAAAGTAAAAATGTGAAGGGGCCGTAACTCCATCAAAAATCAACGAACCGAAAAAAAACGCAATATGCACAACCAGACATCATCAATGCTTCCTGCAAAGTTTCGTCAACTCCAACACGACGTTTAAAAAAATGAAATAAAAAAAAAATAATAATAAAAAAAAAAAAAAAAAAAAAAAAAAAAATAAAGAAAAGTTCAAAAACAAATAATTAAAATAATAATAATAAAACAAATGTGTAAGTTTGGTTAAGATGTGGACTCTATCGTGTTAACAAGATGAACAACTGTTTTACTTTTGCTAATTCAGGTGCCATAACTCTGGTGTTACTGATCCGATCTATCCCATTATCGAGCTTGTTCGAGTTCTTATGGTCTTATAAAATATGTTCAAGTTTGGTTAAGATTGCTCAAGAAATATGGCGTAAACAAGATGAAAAACAGTTTGTTTTGCTAATTTAGGGGCCATAACTCCTGTGTTACTGATTGATATAGCCCATTATCGAGCTTGTTCGAGTTCTTATGGTCATATACAATATGTACAAAGAAATATAAAAAGATCGGACAGGGAAAGTAGCATTCAAGGAGGACAGTAAACCACAAAACACAGAAACAAACACGCAAACAGACAAACAAGAAGGCAAAAACAATAATAAATGCAAAGGACATCACAAACACAAAAAATGTTCACAATACAAGTTTGGTTAAGATTGCTTAAGTAATGTTGCCTATATCGTGTAATCAAGCTAAATGTTGACGACAGACTACGGACGACGGACGAAGAGTGGTCACAATAGCTCACCCTGAGCACGAACAGGTGAGCTAAAAATTCAGTATGACAAGGAATGTATCAGTGAACACGAATATATCACAGGAATACACCATGAACAGGCAATATAACACAACTACTATACATGTGTGAGACTAGGTGTACATAGGCGCTTATCGGGAGATACACCTATTACCTTGAACCGAAATATAGTTCATTTTAAAATACAACCATAATTACATAATCATACTCTGTCTAAAACGAGCCAAACACGTCTCAAAATACATAGATCAAGTTCGAGGTATATTTAAATATGAAATAAAGCTAACATTTGAGAGCAAATGTTCAGTGGAATAATGTATGTTGTTCTTCATTTTAAATCTACAATTTAGTAAACATTTAAAATCCTGTACGTTTTCAATTGTGTGTTAACAAATTATTTTAATAATGCGTATAACTAGTCGCAAAGATTACTAAGCGACTATGTTGCACGTATACGTATATTTAAAGGGATCCATAGCGGTCTTGAATTAGTTATCAACAATTTAACCTCGATTAATTAATCTAGTAGCTATTCGACTTTAAATCTGCTTAAAATAAAAAAGTTTATTATATACTTTCCAGTGAAATAGTGGATTTTATGATTAGAATAAAACCTTATATTTTCATTGTTTATATTTCTCGAAGTGAGAACTCAAATTTTTTGACTCCAGCTAAAGCACTCGTGAAAATATAAGTTTTCTCACTTCTCGATGAAAATAAATCGTATATTCACTCAGAACAAGTAAATATCCTCTATATATGCATCTTCTCTATTTTACCTTAGATTTACAGTAGGGGAGCAGCCTTGATATTTGCCTACATCTATTAAATATTTGGTAATGCATGGCAACGAAAAGTAGTACGTCATTTTTCGGCAACGTCAAAAAAAATAAAATTGTCCGCCATTTTGGCATTTTTAAAACATATAATTTGGAAGATTTTGACAATTATTTGATCATGAAATTTTATTTCCGCTTTAAGTTTCGTAATTTTTGGCTGTACCGACTTTTTTCCCAGAAGCTTTACTGAGTAATAAATGAAGAACCGCCTTGTAAAATGTCGAAGCGAGGGGCGATAACTCTAAAAGATGCCATTTTTAGAATACATTTAAAATGACAACAGTCCTGTGTTTTTTGTTAAATAAAATACGAGGAGATACTTCAATTGTTGTTTTAGCTCACATATTACATGAATTTTGCTGCATGTCACGAAAAGCATGTTATTTCTTTATCAAAAGTACACGAAAATACGAGTTGTTTGGCTTAACTGTAATTTTGACTCGACTGTCCTCGCAAGAACTGCAAGCGCGTATTCGATGGAGCGGGTAGTATTGGGCACCCTCTCATATGTGGAAAGTGTACGTAACAATCGCTACTGTTCAAGATGGGAGTTTGGGTGGTTAGAATGAGGGGGAGGTCATCTGAGCTGAGATTTAAAAGGATGCGCCCCATCCCCTTCCCACCCCAACTAAAATCATGAAAGCTCTTGCAAGCATACATATTTTAACATATTCATTTAATATATTTGTTGCTATATATATATTTGTTGCTGTGTTTTTGACTATACTGTCCAGTGTCTAATTGTCATCCGCATATTGGCGTAGTCAGTAGCACAGTGGAGGTGGTGCCACTGAGTTTTGTCGGTGTGTTCTTGGGCAAGACACTTTCCCTTAGCCTCATCCGTCGGATGGGTTAGCCTCATCCGTCGGATGGGGACGTAAACCGGGCGGTCCCGCGTATAGGTCTATCATCCGAGCACGTTAGAGAACCATAGGAACTGTTCGATAATAAGCGTAGGGCATGGTACCCGGATTCCTATGTATCCTTCCCCTCTCTCTGAGGCGGCTCTAAATAACTTATACTGTGTTGATGAGCCGTTAAAAATTCATTTCAATTCATCCGCAACTGCACTAAGCACTGTCATATGTACTTTAGATGTCCCATGCTAGTATCATGAATCAACGGTGAACCGTGGAATATATCACCCACACATTAAAGGGTTTGAGGGGATCTTACTTGTATTAGTTTAAATATAGACCATTTGTCGGTTGAAACCTAAGATGAATTTTTTATCAGACAGAAACACTGTCGTCATACTTATTCAATGATACAAGTAAAGAAGGCCATTTTTATAACTTTATATTTTTAAAGTCGAATGGTGTTTTATGTCATTATAGCACATTTTAGGCCATATTTCCTTGGTAGAACCAGTACTGTATACTTTCTGCAATCCGTAAATATCGACACTTTCTCACCTACAAGTTGATCTCTCAGTGTGAATTGAACCCGCAGCGGTGAGAGGTGAAAATGAGAATGTATACAAATATAAAAAGGGCATGAATGACCGCACTAAAAACAATCCGTGGAAAATTGTACAATGCAAGAATATATATTCATAATTAAAGTTTATTTTGATGCAAAATCGATATGCACCTCTTGACATCATAGATACATATCTGACATGTAAAGTTTCGAAACAATTGGGTAAAAACTGTGGAAGGATGTAGACGCACAGATGACTAACACCATATGCCACCTCGGCACCATTCGATGGTAAATCATAAACATTTAAGCTACATATTAATGTCTTAAATATTATCTTTCATGACTAAGTAAAAAATATGTAACAAGTCCGATATCTAAGTGAATTATTTATTTGATTTAAAACATTTTATTCCAAATATTTACATAAAAACATCCCAAATATAAAGGGTATTACATAAAAAATTAAATTGCATCATGCAATAATTTTATTTATTTATTAAAGAGACACACAGCATTTTTGAAGTATTTATCAAGCATTAAAATTAGCACCGCGATTGATTAATCAAGAATTGATTTTCACTTTACACCTGCTTGCATATATTTAAACTATAAGTTATAACATTTTGGAGTTTAAAAAAAAGATTGCTGCATGTCCCTTTAATATGCGCACCTCTCAACCTGTATTGTTTATATGGTGCAAGTCATTTTCAACAAATGTGGGGTTATATATATACATGTATCTGGGGTTTTTTGGTGGCGGCAGACCACCCACTTCTCCATCTACCCACTTTTCCATCTACACTTTTCTGGGTAGAACAGTAATATACACCTCCTGCCATCTGTTATTCCACAAACTTTATAATCCAATAAAATACAGAAACATCATTTTCATCAAATAAAGAAACTAGGCATGGTCCATCAGATTAACAGAAACACATTTATATTTTCGTATTAGCCCTTATTTTGAGCCACTCCAATGAACTGTCCAGTTAATGTCGCCATCGATCCACCTCTGTCAACAGTCAGACATGCATGTTGATATGATATTGTGCTGAACTGGTGATCCTGGGAATTTTGAAATTAGTGGGTCCAAATAACCTTATTCCCTCAAGTCACAAATGTTTTTTTAGTAGACATATTTTTCTTGAAGTTGATGCTAGTACTGTCCGTATGAGGTATTGCTGATTCATGATTCAAAAATAATAATAATAATACTGTACACCGTCGCATTATTCTATTCTATTCTTTTTCGTTTAAGTATTAAGGTTGATAATGTTGTAAAACATTATTATAATATATATGTGACTAGATAATTGTTTCAATAAAATCCTCCCATATTTTGTGACTTCAGTAGTTTCCCAGCGTCTCAGGACATCAGGGACTCTGAAAACAAAAATGATACAGATTCTGTTTAACCATACACATTTTTGTTTCAATTAAAAAGGTAACAAGTTGGTGAGTTGAAATAGATGAATAAAAAGTGACTATAGAACTTTTTTTTTATAAGAATATAAATTGAACAGAACATGGTTGGAACATTGACCAGCACCAGAAAAAAACTACATAACTTCTAATTTTACTTTAATTTTTAAACATGATCACTGGTGGTTTCAAATGCGGGACCAAAATATGGGTATTCTTACCATTTTTTTTGTGTTAAAAAACACCTGTTGAATTTATTGTTTTGTTATTCATGTTTTTACAAACAATTGGGTTGGAAGGTCTAATAACCGGAAAAAAACCCCAAAATAACTCTGGCCTAAGTTGGATCAACAACACATTATATGTCATTTAGAGCCGCCCTTGAGAGAGGGGAAGGACACATAGAAAAATTAAAAAATGATACAAATTTTTGTTTACCGTAACCAGATTTTGTTTCAACTTAAATATTTAACAAGTTGTAGAATTGAAATATGTAGATGAATAGTGATTTTAGAAAAAATTGTTACATGTAAGATGAATTAAAAAAAAATTTGTTTTCGGCTAATCAACACATTACCGGTATACCTTATTTAGAGCCGCCCCAGAGAGAGGGGAAGGAGGACACATATGATAGGAATTTGAGAACCTGCCTTATTCTTACTAATGAATATATTTCTATGGTTCTTTATCATGCTCGAAGGATAGACCCCCCAGTTTCAATCCCAATCCAACAAACGAGGCTGAGGAACAAACAAGGCTGAGGGAAGGTGTATTGCCCGAAAACACAGACGAAACTCAGTGGTGTATGTGGGACTTGAACCCGAAAGCTCCAGATTGCTATCGTCCGCCATGCTATCGCTGGGCCATGCCAGCACATTATGTTAAGTCTGGGTCCTGGTTAAGTTTAATATTTTAGATGTAATACAAGGATGTTTTTATTTTGTTCGTTTCATTTTACATCCGTACTATGGACAATATGACCTATTTATGTGTTGATGTGCTGTAAAACACCATTCATTCATTTTTTATTTTTAGTATAAGAAGTCTGAGACTAAAATGCCACATAGTTTGCAAAAAATATACATTGATAAAATCATAGATTTTTTGAAACTGTGCTTACCTACACACTGGCTTCACACAAGGCTCTTTATGTAGTTATACAGATTACTGTGAGACTGGGACATGACTTGGTGAAAACAGACTGTGGTAACACACTGCACACCGACACTGCCTCTATTAAACAGACCTGAAAAAATAACATATTATTCCATTTAATTTTAATATTAATAACTATGTTCAACTTTCTTAATGTTATCAATGCCAGCTTTCCATAACAGTTTTCTTAAAACACAAAAACACAACTGGAATTGAATGTGGTGCTTTCTGGATACTGTCCCAAATGTAAGGACACTAAAAAGAATAAAAATATCGGACAGGGAAAGCAGCATTCAAGGACAACAGTCAACCACAAAACACAAAAACAAACACGCAAACAGACAAACGAAAAGACAAAAGTAATAAAAAATGCAAACGACATCACAAACACAGAAGGGTTGACAATAGGGCTACCGCCTTGGAACGGTCAGTGGCAAAGTAGGCCACTGGGGGTTTAAACCGGTTCTAGGGTGCACCAAACCTCACACTTACCCTACTGTCATCCCATTAAAACAGGACAGTGTAAATAAAGAAATCCCCGCCATGATCTAATCTCTAACCAACAAGGCAGCATCAATAGGCAATATAAGTAAAACACAAATATGCTCGTGTAAATATAATACAAAAAAACAATAGCCTAGAAAGCCACAATGAAGGTACTCAATGAAGCCAGAGCAGTAAGAGAATAAACCATTAAGGGCACGACAAGAAAGATCATGGACAAACATCAAACGCCACCGTCCCAATGGGCTTTAGGTAGGCGTCATCACAGGGTCCACAGCCTGTCCGGTCATCGTACAATTAAAGAGGAAAGCATAGTGGCGAACTGTAAAAGGGTCCACCACCAAGCATGCAGTACGTTGCAAAATGATAGGGTCATAACCTCTTTTGATAAACTTTTTAACAAGTTTAACAAAGATAGTATGAAAGTGATCATGACCAAGAATCTTACGAAGTTTATAAATCACATCACCATAGAAGTCAGGTTGTGATAGTCCTTGTCGCAGAAGAGTCCTTAAATTACATTTATATTTGGGGTGGCATTCATGAACATGCAGCATTTTCAAGGCTTACATTTTTATCAATCATTCATCACTAATGTGTTCTCAAAATGATCAGAATTAAGTTAATATATATGAACCACCACCATTTCATGTGTTTCAATGTTAAACACTTGTCAACTTACTTAGTGACTTGTCCTACACTACAGTAATTAAAAGTGTATTTACTTACACAAGTCCCTACACAGACTACAGACAATCCCAGACAATCCATGCCATGACCCATTTCATTTGCTAGGTGTGTTTCACTTTCAATATTAATTCTCCGACATCTATTGTAAATTATTCACTCAAGTCAATCAAGTAAATCTTGGAATTATATACGATCCGTCGATCACTTTCGATAAAGGTCTAACGACTTAATTCCACTCCTGTACATATGTCTATGTGTGTACTCAGTATGCATGCATCTGCATAATTTGACCTTTGAATACGTGTACACCGAGTGTGAGCTATTTTTAGCACATCGTTTGGACTGTGGCAATGGAAATTACAACAGTTCAGTTCAATTCACAATTTAGTTTTAGTGACAGAGTGAAGCTGATAAGGGAGAAGTGGAGGTTTATTTCGTGCGACTGACAGGCCCTGGGCCGGGTGTTTTTCTGTGTCGCCGCCATTTTGAATAGCCTCTGAAAGAGTGAAATGCAGGTACAAACTTTCAAAACGGGCACGCAAAATGTATATTCTATTATTCACGAAAAAATAAGAAATTTTCAAAAAATGTAGAACAGGTAATGATCTTCGACTCCTAGCAATTTCAACAATATTTAAGAATATACAATTTTTGTACCCGTTTTGAAACATTGGCAATTTCGAAGAAACCAAAAACTGTTTTTTTTCGATCTTCGCATTTGTACCGCGATTTCCGACTATGATATATCTCAATAAAACCTGTCAACACGATTGTTTGATGAATCTCCGACATAGTAACTGACTTCTGATATGATTTATTTTCTTTGCCATCTAGTATAAGCTTTAAACTAGTGTTTTTTAAAAGAGTACTATAAAATCCGCGCATCAGCACGTGCTTGCAAAATGGGAACTACGTTGCCTCCAACCCCAATTATTTATGTTTGAGTTATGCGGTTCAGGCACGTGAAATGACTTGTCTGCTCCCCTACTGTTATATCTATTATTGTAGTATGTAAACATAATTTCGTTTGAAGTATTCAAGTAAATATTAGAAATGACTTGAGGATACCTATGCAAATTATGTAGAAAATTTACTGTTAACTATTAACTCCAATTAAATGAAAATTTCTGCTCATTATTCGTCCACTTTCTTATATACAGTAGGAACGCCACGGACCTAAAACATATCAGTTCTGTTCGCATTTTTCTTCCGCGAACATGGACTATTTGTATTTTATTGACTATGTTACGAATTTTCAATTACAAATTGCCGTTTTATTACATTCGAAAAGTCCATACCGTGACTTATGTAACAAGAGGCCCAAGATGGCATGTGGACGCTCTACTTGTTAAAGATAGAGTCTATGTATAAGGGACCATAACTCTTTCAAAAATCATTCAACCGGAACATGACGATGATATACGCAACTAGGCTTAGTACTGATCATCCCTGCCAAGTTTCGTTGAAATCCAGCTAGACGTTCAGGAGAACTAGTCTGTACAAAGTTAGTGTATTAAAACCTTGAAGGTCATAACTCTGCCAACATTTATTCAACCGGAACACGGCAATGACAGGTGCAACTAGGCTTGGTACTGATCATCCCCGCCAAGATTCGTTGAAATCCAGCAAGGAGTTCAGAAAATACTAATCTGGAAAAGGTATGTGTATTAAAACCTTGATATTGGTCATCATTGTCAAGTTTCGTTGATATCCAGCCAGGGTTGAGGAGAACTAGCTCGGAAAAAGTTTGTGTATCAAAAACCTTTAAAGGGCCATAACTGTGCCAAAAATCTGTAAACCGGTAAGCAAAGATGATATGCATAACTAGGCTTGAAACTGATCATCCCTAAAAACGTTTTGTTTAAATCCAGCCAGGGGTTCAGGAGAACTAGTCAGGACCAAGTTTGTGTATTAATACTTTTAAAGGGCCATAACTCCGCCAAAATCATTCAACCGGAACAGGGTGACGATATGTACAACTAGGCTTGGAACTGATTATCCCTGCAAAGTTTCACTGAAATCCGGCCAATTAATAAATAAAGGCCATTTCGTATTAATGAGGCCAAAATATAGCACATTTCGAAAGATCAAGGGCATAAAACTCCGATGTAAATGGTCCAATCTGGCTGGTTTTCGAACTTGTCCGAGCTTGCATTGATTTTAACAATCTGGTAAGTTTGGTAAAGATCGGATGAAAAATGAATGCCCTATAGTCTTAACGAGGCAAAATATAGCATTTTTAACTAAATCAAGAGCCATAACTCGGCTGTTACTGTTTTGATCTGGCTGGTTTATGACCTTGTCTAAGCGTTCATTGACAGTAACAATCTGGTAAAGTTTGGTAAAGATCGGATGAAATATGAAGGCCCTATCGTCTTAACGACGCAAAGTATAACATTTTTAACGAACTGAAGGACCATAACTCTGCTGTTACTATTCCGATCCGGCTGGTTTTTGAACTTGTCTAAGCTTTTATAGACAGTAACAATCTGGTAAAGTTTGGTAAAGATCGGATGAAAAATGGAGGCCCTATCGTCTTAACGAGGCAAAATATAGCCTTTTTAACTAAAGCAAGGGCCATATAACTCTGTTGTTAATGGTCCGATTTAGCTGGTTTTCGAAATTTTCCCGAGCATTCATTGATATTAACAATCTTTTAAAGTTTGGTTAAGATCGTTTGAAAAATTAAGGCTCTATCGTCTTAACTAGGCAAAATTTAAAGACGGACGACGGACGACTGACAACTCGCATCCCATAAGCTCTGCTGGTCTTCGGCAAGTAGAGCTGAAAATGAATACCTTACTGGACGAAGTAACGTTCCATTATGTGTAAACACAGTGCAGCGTGTTGTTGACAGGTCACCGTGACATACATTGAAATGTTGAAATGTTGGTGCAAATTGGATCTGGGATTATCTGCTGCTCGAGGTCGATTTTCAAGGTATTTGTTTTGTCATTAAAATTTGTTTGTTAATAAATATCAGACAATGCCTAAATATGCACAATCTAAAAGTGGTGTGTACTGAATAATTTCAAGATCTATAGAAAGTTCATATCGGTATTAGTGTTTTCAGGTGTACTCCGATCTTCCTAGTAACTGGGTGTACTGTATACTGTATAACTTTTCACGCAATAAAACAGTTACTAGTAGAAATGTCCCTATCAATGTGCCCCACACCCCACCCCACCCAAGTACGGTAGATGGGGGTGGGATGGTGGAGCTTGCATACCAATGAGGGGGTAAGGAAACTAGAAAGCCCCTGCACCCCCACCCCTCATATGCATACTGTATATTTTAGCGTTGTCTCTATATCATTATAGGGTCCTATAGAAACCACAGCGTCCGAACGCAATGGCATCGTAGGTCCGCACTGCACTGCAAACAAGGACTAGAAACTACAATGAAAGAGACAAAAAACAACAGAAAGGGTGGTGAAGACAGGGTAACCGACTTGGAACGGTCAGTAGGCAATAATGCCTACTGGTTAGCTTGAATCGATTTTATATGCGCACAATCCTCGCTATTATGCTATCTTCAGCGCCCAAATAGACAAGACAGTGTAAACATACCGGCACGAGGTTATTGGAGAATCCTTTGTCTACGAAATTAAAGCATTTCAACATGAATCGAATATTTGACAAAACTAATGGTTGGATTGTAATACATATGTGGCAATACATACACATGTATCGGGTATTTAAGGTGAATATATATATGGGCGTCCGTGGCCGAGTGGTTAAAGTCTCTGACTTGAAATCACTTGCCCCTCACCACTGTAGGTTCGATCCCTCAGGGGCCTAGGAATCTTTATATGAGGAAGCTATCCAGCTGGCTTGCGGAACGTCGGTGTTTCTACATTGCCCGCCCGTGCACGAAAATTGCCCGGAGGGGCACCTGGGGTCTTCCTCCACCAATGGATGCTGCAAAGTCGCCATATGACCTTAGCTGTTTATCCCCATTTCTCGCACATTCGTGAGTACAAAACCCGATTAAACAACCCGATTAAACAATGTAAACTGGCATTGACATTTGGTCTGAAATCGGTCTGATTCATAAATATTTATGTAGAGTTTTGAGGCATTGAAATGAGTTTTTGCATTTACATTTATTTACATTTACCAACTACTTTCTGTTGAGAAAAAAAAACACGCTAAATTTCGAAAAATAAACTTCACTTTAAAAGTGCAAAAATAGAACAGGAAAAGTAGCATTCAAGGACGACAGTCAATCATAAACACACAAAGCAACAAAGAATAACTATATATATAAAGATGAATAAAAGGCAAGATCAGACATCACAAACACACAAGGGTTGACAATAGGGTTACCGCCTTGGAACGGTCAATGGCAAAAAAGTCCGCTGAGGGTTTAAACGAGGTTCTGGTGTGCACCGAACCTCACTCGTACCCTATTGTCATCCCAATAAACGGGACAGTGTAAATAAAGATATCCCCGCCAGGTTATAATCTCTAACAAACAAGGCAGCATTAATAGGCAATATAAATAAAACACATAAATGATCATGTATATATAATATAAAAAATAGAGAAGCCTAGAGAGCCACAAAGTAAGTACTCAATGATTTGATAGAAGCCAGATCAACACTAGAACAAACCTTGGAACAAGGTGTGTATTGAATGTTCCATGCATTAACTGGTATTTCATTAAATAAATAAAACATTCAATAGTAAATAAACTTAATAAACCTGACAATCATGTATCACTAATCAAAAGCTGTTCTTGTGTACACTGGTCACTTGCAGGCTTTAATTGAATTGAAATGCATGTTGTTTAACGGCTCATCAACACACTACAGGTTATTTAGAGCCGCCCCAGAGAGAGGGGAAGGATACATAGGAATCCGGGAACCTGCCCTACTCTTATTATCGAATAGATTCCTATGGTTCTTTAACGTGCTCGGAGAATAGACCGATACACGGGACCGCCCGGTTTACGTCCCCATCCGACGGACGAGGCAGGCTTTAAAGGACAGATTTAAATTCAATGATTTCAAGACATATTAAGGCTTTTAATATTAAAATTTACCCAAGGGTTAAAATATTCATAAAGATCAGGCATTCACAATTTATTTTTATTTACCGTGTAATTTATATTAACTTGTTAACTAATGTTAAACGACAAACCACATTAAAAATACACTCACAAACTATTGATGACTATTAAATATTTCTGTGTGTTTACTCAATTTATTATTTTTTTGTTCATGATGACGCTGACATCATTTCATTAATTTATATTTACATTTTTAATGTAAGAACTTGTATAATACATACAAAACTAGAAACATCCATTTGGCCATGAATCATATTTTAATTGCTTCACGCGCAGTTAAAACTATGACGTTTCAAGAAAAAACAAGTGACGTGTGACGTGAGTATACCATAAAAAGGTTAGGAAGGCGAGGTTAAACGTTTACGCTGTCCAATTTGCCGTGATAAATATAGGTGTTATTCTGCATTTTTATCAATTTAAGAGAAGAAAATGGTTGAGAAACGGGACATTGATTGAGTACAATAATAATATAAATATAAGGAATACATTTTATTTTGTTAACATTCATGGGACTATGAACAGCATCAGGTCGCGAGCAAAGTTAACAATCCCTTCTGGATTCACTTACTTTGCACGTGACCTGATGTTCTTCAGTGCCATGAATGTTAAAAAATAAAATGTATTCCTTAAATACATTGGATTGAGCAATAATATAGTGGTTTAGTGGTAAATGTATATTCCGATGAAGGCCTTTGGCCGAAAGCTAATAAATTGATTAAACACATAGACATGTTTATTGTACAGATCCCTATGGGTCATAAAAGTAGAAGCAAACCTTTTTTTAGGCCTCAGATTATTGAGATAAGGTCAAAAAAATAGGTGTGTTTCCCTCGGCCTACAAACCCTAAACTTTTTTAAGCAAAAAAAAATAAATCCCTACCCACCTACCCTATTTTATTTAGAGCTGCTAGGGGAAACACATCTCTTTTTGGTCTAATACAGATAGTGTATCTTATGGTTTTTTTTTTATATCACTAATTGTTTCTTATTCATTCAGATTCATTTATAATATCAATAAATCAATCAGAACTACATTATTGCTAAAATCTATTTTCAGTTTTAGCATTGATTATAACGTACGGATTTACCAAACCAGATTCATAAAACCGGTATGGTTTTTTTTGCATGGTGTTTTGCGCCATTTATCAACAGATCAATTAGGTTATGTATGGCGGCCAGTTTAATTGGTGGAGGACGACCTCAGCTATTTGAGACGAACTCAGATACAAAATTCCCCGCCATTTTTGTCAAAGCTACGCAATTTCATCTAATGGGATTCAATTCCGGTACAGTCTGGCACAATCACGCGTTCTGTTCTGTCACACATGTATTCATAAAACATCAAAGACCACATATCTTTGCAATTACATTGTTCAAAATGTAATGACCTCCTCTCAAAGAGACATGCGGGAATGTTTACCGTCCGTGTTATCGAGGTATAGACAGGCGATGTGTACCAGTAGGGTACCAGATGAAATTTCGCGCGCAATTGGAGAAGGAATTACAAGGGATAGTTGCTTATGCAATAACCATTACTGACCAAACCTATTAAATATTATATGAAGACTATAAAGGCCATGTCACAACATATATGTATAGTTCTCCAAGAAAGATGGACGATATGCATTTGATGGTGTTGCAAGAGAAATAAAGTATAAAATTAACTGGTTACAAATCTCAATAAACTATCCTAGGAGATCAATACGGCGTATGAATATATTGTTGGACATTTAATGCAAGATCACGTGATGATCACGTGATGATGATGATGATGATTGATCTATTTATATACCGCACAGCAAAACGATGTAACAATAAATGAAATAGCTACATAAACAATATATAACTGAACCAATGTATCGAAGAAATTATTTGAAATTTCTAAATGACATTATCTTATTTGTATCCGCACTAGAAAAGAAGAAACACCTGTTAAAATATGAGTCTTCTTTTTCATGCAATGCGTCGATTCATCAGGGAGGCTGTAGCCAGTCTTTGTGCCACATATCGCCGAAATTAAAAGAATGTCATTAGCTGAAGATATTACCCCATGCCATGTTGCTAGAACCACCCAATGCTTGTTGGAAACCAACCATGCCAGCGTTCTTCCATGGTCTGCGAAAAATCCGGATCTAAATCCAATTGAACACGAATGGGACTTTTCAAAACGTCGCGTGCGAGAACTTCCACAGCAACAAAATCTCCGAGAAATTAGTCGCTCAAACATTGAATGCCATACCACAACGATGTCTCCAGCGCTACATTGTATCAATAAGAGCCTGGTGCCAAGCTTAAATTGCTGCTTATGGGGACCACACCAGATATTAAACGCCATTAGGAAATTGTAACGTATGGTTTTGAGATGTTGAATTTCATACTCGCGTTATGTTTTATTAGTGATTTTTTTTTGCACTAACATTTCAGCAAATATTTGAAATGAATCGTGTCATACTGTAGATTATTTAATGACTCTCAAGTTTGTTTTTAAATAATGTCCATAAAACCCAGATGATCAATTATAAATTGTGTTCAGTGTAGAGTTAAATGTTGCAAACCTTGCCAAATAATAAGTTTAAAATCCTCATCTGTAAAGAGATGTACAAATACGTTTTATCACATGAAAGCTACGCTTAGAATATAATAGGTTTCATGCAGGACCAACTGGTTTATTTTAGCACGAAAATTATGTATGTAAACAAAGGATAGCATGTCGTATGTTTGACGGTCAAAAAATCACCTTCGTTAAGGTTGAAAAACCATTATGTTTCTCCCCAAACGAACAGGTGATGTTGGTGGTTATGCTTTTCTATTAATTCACCTCTCACAAACGCTGGTAGTTATTCTATTATAATAAAGTACCACACACAAGCAAGTTTAAACCAGCTAATGACTAGTTTTGATCAGTGGATATTTAAGTTTGATTAACCCAGATTTCTGCCCCCATATCTAATACACTTTCAATATTGACACGTTTATGTATACCTGATATTGGCGCATACAATGAGTCCAACTCATTGACCTATAGCTCACACTTCACTTTCGTTTATTTTGTTCTAATGTGTTCTAATTTGTTAGTGTAAGTGAGAAAGTACGGACGACCTGGAGGGACATTTGGTCTTAGTACTTAACATTTATTACTTAACACTTAACACTTGTTACGTATCACTTAACACTGAACGCTTTTGACTTCCTGCGACTCGTGGTAAACTGAGACTTCAGACTACGCATAAATTGACCAGACAGAAGACCTGTACATGTGAGTAGGTCTATTATCATTGTTTTATAGTGACATTACATTTTATCCATGCATATTTATTCTTGTGTATAACTCCCGAAAATTCGCTTTGGTTATACATTTGATTAAAATAAGACGTTAACCGGGAGATCCCGTCACGCATGTATCTGCCTATGCTCAGAGCACGCCAACGTACCAGAACATGTTTTTGATATAAGATCCTGGATCCTTTATTATCCTTTCTCCCTCTCTCTTGTCCCTCTCTCTGGTTGAGAGGCCCGACCCAATTCACTTATGACTTGTTGCAACTTGCGGTAAACTGAGACTTCAGACGCTTAGACTGACCAGGCAGAAGACATGTACATGTGAGTAGGTCTATTATTGTTATTGGTTTTTAGTGAAATTACATTTTATCCATGCATATTTATTCTTGTGTAGAACTCCCGAAAACTCGCACTGCGTTATACATTTAACGGGGGATCTCGTCATTCATGTATCTGCCTATCCTAAAAGCACAGAAACGTACCAGAACATATTTTTGATATAAGATCCCGGGTTCGTCATTATCCTTTCTCCCTCTCTCTCTTTTCCCTCTCTCTGGTTGACAGCTCCATTAGAGGCTTGTGTATAGACCTAGGCATTCAGTTGTTGGGAATAATTTTCATGTCACTGGTATAATTAAACTAGTATGTTAACAACTGATCTAAAACTAGGCCAAACTTTAAGACCAATAAATGACTTATAAAAAGTATAAATTGTCATCCACTTCTGAAAGTTTAAAATAAAAGCTCAGTAAAGCATTTCTTCACATCTCTCATTTCAATAATAATGTATTCTGTGCGTTAAAGGATAAATTACTGTTATTTAAGTGGCCATATACCATTCATTCTATAACATTCTGCCGGTGCAATTTATAACATGACACCGGCAACTTTACTTATCACTTCCTCTTCCTTCAGAAAATTTCATAGAACAAAAGGTTCAGTAATTTATACGGTACAAAAAAATTATTTTATCAGTTTATCTGAAGTTTGTGAAGCACTCATCTTCCTATTATATAATATTTTCGTCAGGTATGGAACCACCGTATGGAACCACCAAATGTAAAAGTAATTTAACGACTCTTCTGCGACAAGGATCTGGTGAAAGATTCAACATGAAATCTCTTTCATAGCAAAATAAAAACAAATCTGCGACAAGTGGTGCACAGTTCGTACCCATTGGGATACAAACAAATTGTCTATAAACGGTGGTTCCATACTTGACGAAAAATATTATCTAATAGGAAGATGAGTGCTTCACAAACTTCATAGCAAGTCCACATAGTATAATTGTCTAAACTGCCGTTAGTAAAAAACGTTTTAATACTATTACATGCCAGAAATGTAGTATTTTCTCTAGCGAATGGTTTTTGAATAAGAGAAATTAAATTGTCTTTAATAAGGTGATGTGGTAAGGTTATATATATTGTAGAGAAGTCATAAGTGCTTATTGATGAAACTTTATTGAACATTTTACCAAGAACGTCTCCTGAATTTTGTATAGACCTAAATAAATTAATCCCAGAGTTTTCATAAGTTTTATCACAATATAGTTTAACGTGATCTTTAACGGCAGTAAGACAGGAACAAAAACTGCAGGAACAAAAACAAATTTATTATGAAATTCCTGAATTCCCGATTTAAATTACGAATGGAAAACCTAGGACTTGGAGGAATTAAAGAGGGGTTAGCATTATAAAAGTTAATACGTGTATCTATAATTTTAAGAATTGACTTTTTCCAAGTAGAAAGCGAGTTTGGGCCCGCATGTTCTCTACGACACCATTTTATACTAAAAACTTCAATGAAGTTGGCGATCTTGGCACGAAAGGCATTAACATCAATAGTTGAAGGTAATCTATATTTAGGACCTTTCGAAAACAAATGCCGAATACGTTTATCAACAATATCAAAATTACCAGTGATGACATGACCTAAGCTTGTCATACCCATCAACGTGCCATATATAGTTTTGTCCACGGGCAAAATACAGTCTTCTGCGTAGACAGTTGGTTTTGCGTAAATAAACACCTTCTGCGTCCACGTTTCTTAGTATTCTTAATACGGTTGCTTGCTTAACTTCCATTTCATGATCCCTGACGTGACCGGCCTTCGCCACATTGCTATATATCCTAGTCTTGTTTGTAATTTTCTGTTCACTGGGTCAGCCACATCTCTCATCGTTACCTGCTTACATCTACGTAATTTGTTGCGTTTCAGAATGTGTTTCAATTGTCTGAAACGGATAGAAATTTTGTCGCGCAAGTAACAGACATACTATTTCTGCGTGTTTGAATCCTTGATCGAAGTACTCCTTTATAAGTTTTAGTCGTGCGAGTATGCGTCCTAGTGAGGCGAAATAAGTTGGGGCCACCTCATCTACCGATGTTACTTGAAGATTCACAATGACTCAGAATGTCGACAAATAAATCATTGAGTATAATTCATTTTTCTACCCTGTATATGAAAAAGAATGAATGAATGAATGAATGGTGTTTTACGGCACGTCGACACATAAATAGGTCATATTGTGCGCAAAAATTGATGAAAAATGAAGTATTATTTAAAAATTAATGTAAATATTTAAAGATAAAACTATTAAAAAATAAGGTATGATAAGGTGTAATATAAACTATGTATGTAAATCAACAAATGCCCGTCAACGGGTATATAAACAAGTAAATATATATAAGAACACATTATAATGATTTATATAGTCTGATCTCTTTTAGGAAATCTAAAACAAGACTAAAATCTACAGTATCAAATAACTCTTTCATAGTATTAACATTGTAGTACCTTTGACGCATAGGATCAAAATGAAAAAGAGAGAGAAAGCAATGTTCTATCCCTTTTGTTTGAAGACGCACACAATGGAATTTTATTTAAGGGAAAAACTTTCATAGAATGCAATTTCAACCGCGTGGATGTGTAAAAATGACCACGTCAACTTGGACGCTATAATCCAAGTGAACGTTTGACACAGAATACAGACTTTTAACTGAAGCTGCTGGAGCAATATGTATGTTACATTTACTACCTATATGCACACATATATATATATATATATATATATATATATCAAACTACAAACCTTAAATAAAACCAGTATAAACAGTATACTAGTTGACTCAGAGCGAACACATTCCAGCGCTTATTAATATTATTATTATTATTATTGAAATGAGAGATATGTTGCAATACTGAGCTTTTATTTTTAATTTACAGAATTGGATGACAGTTTAAATGTTTAGTAAGTCATTTATTGGTCTTAAAAGTTGGCCTGCTTTTAAATCAGTTGTTAACATGCTAGTTTAATTAATTCAGTGACATGATAATTATTCGCAACAACTAAATGCCTAGGTCTATACACAAAACTTTGAACACGAATTGGGTTTATCGGGCCTCTAATGGAGCTGTCAACCAGAGAGAGGGAAAAGAGAGAGAGGGAAAACGGATAATGACTAATCCGGGATCTTATATAAAAAATATGTTGTGGTACGTTTCCGTGCTTTTAGGATAGGCAGATACATGAATGACGGGATTCCCCGGTCAAATGTATAACGTAATGTGAGTTTTCGGGAGTTATACACAACAATAAATATGCATGGATAAAATGTAATTTCACTATAAAACAATAACAATAGACCTACTCACATGTACATGCCTTCTGACTGGTCAATCTAAGCGTAGTCTGAAGTCTCAGTTTACCGCGAGTTGCAACAAGTCATAAGTGTTAAGTGTTAAGTATTAAGTAAAAAGTGCTAAATGTTAAGTAATAAGTGCTAACTATAAGTGTCACTCCAGGTCTTCCGTAACAAAGTGTCGATTCTTTGGATTGCGGGAGGTATGCAATACTAGTTCTATCCAGGAATAAATGGGTGGTGTGCCTCCACTACTAAAAGATCTACTGCAATATAGCATTTTCTCGAAATGATGTTAAACACCAAACAAATTCATTTAAATGTGTTATATTTGTTTATTATTCATCACATAAAACGCCAATGATAAATCAACATAGACAACAATGTGCAGTTTCTGACTCTCTGACGCGAGGGTGGTATTGCAAGGTGAAAGTAAATCGTAGGGTTATAGTAAAACAATTATCGCAAGCGCAGCTTTGGTGCGCGTTCGTGTTCGTAATGTTTCGTCGACGTCATCGGCTCAGTATGGTGAAACTGCTGTTTTTAACTCATCATAACCTCGATGTCTTATTTGGCCTTTTATTCACCTTTAAAGTTATTCTTTGTTTCTGTGTGTGTTTGTGTTTGATTGGCGTCCTTGAATGCTACCTTTCCTGTTCGATTTTTATATCTATATTCAAAAGTACTTTACCAATTTCTATAAACTACCACTAATTTTCTTTTCTTAGTTATTTCAAATCCAATGATATAACTTTCCATAGTACCATTTTGGAAAAAATATCCAGCAAGGTAAAATCTGTTCTGAAAATGAACCTTTTTTTGGCCCGAGGCCCTTTATAATAAAATAAAGATTACATTCACAAGGTTAATTGTAAGAAGGTTGTCCTTTCGGAAATTGAATATCATCCTTGACTTCGCCTTGGACGATAATTAAAGGGCGATAATAAAATCCTCAGGGTGGACATTCTTACTATCACCCTCTCATGATTATGATCTCTATATAATGTAATAACTTCAAATTATATGCTTAAGGTATTTGTGGTTATCCTAGTACGGATGCATTAGTCTAAAGGTACGTCTAATAAATTGACAAGGGTATCATTATTTACAGTAAAATAACATCGTCTGTTGACCTTCATTAACATAGGGCAAGAGCGTTTTTAAATCCAAACATGCAATCTAAAGACCTTCATCAACATAGGGTATCAACATTTGTAAATCCAAACATGCAATCTAAATATTTTAATCAAGAGAGGGTATATCAGCGTTTGTAAATCTAAACATGCAATCTAAAGATCTTAATCAACATAGGGGTATCAGCGTTTACAGTAAAATAAAACATGACATATGTAGGCCTCCATCAACATAGGGTATGAACGTTTTCAGTAAAACAAAACATGACATATGTAGGCCTCCAACAACATAAGGTATCAGTGTTTGCAGTAAAACAAAACATTACATATTTAGGCCTCCATCAACATAGGGTATCAGCGTTTGCAGTAAAAAAAAACAGGAACTATAAAAGCCTTTTCGTTTTTCTAGAACTTGTACTCTAGTTGAGGACTTTAATATTCGTAATCTTTGTATAACTAAAAGGTTACTCAATCAGGGTTACCGTTATCATAAACTTCGTAAAACCTTTACAAAATGTTATTATCATAACCCTGATATTCTTTCCAAATATAAAAATAATTCAAGGACTATTCTGCGATAAGGACTATCACAACCTGACTTCTATGGTGATGTGATTTATAAACTTCGTAAGATTCTTGTTCATGATCACTTTCATACTATCTTTGTTAAACTTGTTAAAAAAAGAGTAAGATAATGGACCTTTGGAAACGGCCGAGGTTATGACCCTATCATTTTGCAACGTACTGCATGCTTGGTGGTGGACCCTTTTACAGTTCGCCACTATGCTTTCCTCTTTAATTGTACGATGACCGGACAGGCTGTGGACCCTATGATGACGCCTACATAAAGCCCATTGGGACGGTGGCGTTTGATGTTTGTCTATGATCTTTCTGGTCGTGCCCTTAATGGTTATTCTCTTACTGCTCTGGCTTCTGCCAAGTCATTGAGTACCTTCATTGTGTCTTTCTAGGCTATTGTTTTTTTGTATTATATTTACTCGTGCATATTTGTGTTTTACTTATATTGCCTATTGATGCTGCCTTGTTGGTTAGAGATTAGATCATGGCGGGGATTTCTTTATTTACACTGTCCTGTTTTAATGGGATGACAGTAGTGTAAGTGTGAGGTTTGGTGCACCCTAGAACCGGTTTAAACCCCCGGTGGCCTACTTTGCCACTGACCGTTCCAAGGCGGTAGCCCTATTGTCAACCATTTTGTGTTTGTGATGTCGTTTGCAGTTATTATTGCTTTTGCCTTCTTGTTTGTCTGTTTGCGTGTTTGTTTCTGTGTTTTGTGGTTGACTGTCCTCCTTCAATGCTACTTTCCCTGTCCGATCTTTTTATATTTCTTTTTATTAACATAGGAAATAGGGTCTCAGCGTTAATCGTGACTGTCATCACGTTTACATGACATCTAGTGACCCTTACCAACACGTGATATCAACGATAACAGTAAGAAAACGTGACGCTTGCACTAAAACAAAACGTGACATCAAACAATCTTCATATAATTTATCGTGAAGTGATTTATACGACGGTTATATCAATATTTGGGTCAGACAATGCCTTTTACTTCTACAGCGCGCTTTATTCACATCTGAGATAACGCTAGTATGTGGTAGATAATGCTCAATTTTTATTTTATTATTTTATTAAAGTGACAAATAACATCGTTACAAAATATTACATATACAAAACAATACAGTATAATATAGGCAATATTAAGTCAAATGAATACCCAGCCTAATGAGACTTATTAGTCACTATAGAAATATCAATTGCATTATTGATTTTACAACTCATTTAATAGGTATAACAAAACTAAACATGAAAAATATAGTAAACATTAATTTGTTCGATTTTTTAAGGCATTTATAATAAACTGTCCCGTTTTTAATAGAATCCTTTCATTTGTTAAAAGCACTTTAATTTTGTCTGCCTCGGTAGCTGTGTCTGGACACAGTTCATTTAATGTATGCAATAGTTCAATTCGAGAGGCACTGTGCCTCTCGCAGTATAATAGAAAGTGATTTTCTGTTTCTACACACTGAGCCTGACATTGTTTACTTGTCTTGGAATTCTGTGGAATCGGCCTAATTCAATTTCTATTGGCAATGAACCTGCTCTAAATTGAGCAATCACAGAGCGTATGTGTTTCCTTAAATTTAACTGAAATGTTTTTCGCGTTCATATGTATCTTTAAAAAGTTTATAATTGCTCAATTTGGTTTGAGAATTAACATCATTAAGCCATTTTTCCTTATATTTTGTCATCAGTTTTGCTTTAACTTCGTGTATAAAAGACGTATTGTTAAAATATTGTAGTGACAAATTATCAAAGGCCGAAACACAATTATACATACGCTATCTTCACAATCGAGACTACTAATTATTGCTGTCGTGCATTTACGTCGATCGAACATATACATGTATAGCTGATAAAGTTTATGCACATTATATATGTATGCACTTCAGGATAGCTGTAACAGCTGGTGTATGTCTATCAAAGGCCGAAACACAATTATACATACGCTATCTTCACAATCGAGACTACTAATTATTGCTGTCGTGCATTTACGTCGATCGAACATGTACATGTATAGCTGATAAAGTTTATGCACATTATATATGTATGCACTTCAGGATAGCTGTAACAGCTGGTGTATGTCTACACTAGATGTATCTATTTCATTACGTAGAAACAGTTGTCTTATTTAGTATTCATTCGCATTACTTGTATATACTGAAAGGAAAAAGAAACGTTAATTCCGCTATATATTGTATTTACTGCACATTTAATTCTATATATATTCCAAGGAAATCCCAAGATGTTTTGTAAAAATAAAAGTTGCAGTTAGTCATTTAGAGAGAGGACACAACTGTGATGTTGTAGACGTTTTAAACAAAGTACAAGTTGTAACAAGAACTTTGAACATTTTAGCCAGTTCAGCACTGTATTTAACGTAAAGAGTTTGCAAAATTTTGCATCCTAAGTTTGCGCCGAACGCGTACTCTGTCAATAATGAAACTTTAAAGGAATACTATTTGCTGTGTTAGTGTTGCTTTAGAATTTTTTCCGAAAGGAAAGATCTTATGTAGCCATGTACCATTCGATTAACAGCAGCATATTGTATATACAATATATAGAGGAAATTCTCGTGGGGCGTTTCTTTTTCCTTTCAGTATAGTATGCCATTTCATTTTAAAGACTT
The DNA here is from genome assembly GCA_037043455.1 of Cyrtodaria siliqua. Lineage (NCBI taxonomy): Eukaryota > Metazoa > Mollusca > Bivalvia > Adapedonta > Hiatellidae > Cyrtodaria > Cyrtodaria siliqua. The sequence continues at coordinate 73,290 of JAWPHD010004790.1, forward strand.
TCTTAACATCTTGGGACTTGTTTCTTTTTCGTTTTGATATATTGAATATGGATAACGGTTTAATAGTTCAAGCGTTTAATAAGCTACTCAACGTACGGTATGGTATGTCGTCAATAACTGAGACAGCGGCATTGCCTACAGAGGAATGTAACGAGGATAAAGAGAAAGAAGAAGAAGAGGAAGAGAAGGAAAAGTGGAAGAATAAGGAGGAGGTTGTCATGGAAACGAATGAGGTTCCTGACGGCGGTTGGGGTTGGATGGTAGTCTTTGGTGTTGCTCTACTAAAAGTGATAATAGGTACGGTATCGTTTTCTACAAGTATTTAGATAAGAAATTCTGATCGGATTTTAATTATTTTTCTTCAGTTTCTTCAGAAATTGCGGTCAATCAAAAACAATTCTGTATTCGAAAAGGTAGTGTAAAGGAAAGGACTTGCAGCTGAGCATTTTTGCAGATGGAGCTAGACTGACTAGGCGTTTTTCTTTTTATTGCTTGTATGGCTATATATATGCATATGTATGGCATATAGCGTGAAGTATTTGTAGAAGCGGACAGCGGTACTAAGAGTCTATAGCTGTAAAATTTTGTTATACTTTTTAAGCACTAAGGAGAAGAGAGTTAAACGAAGAGACAGCGAGGTAATGGATGGGATCTGTGAGTGGGTAACAATTCAAGTACATATTATGCATCTACTACTTGAGAATGTGTTTATGTTTTCATGACTGTGATGGTTGTCTAGGACATTACTCAGGTAAAAATGCAGTTTTTCATTTAATATATGGAGCCTGGTAATATGAACCTTTTTATAACGAATGATCAAAGAGTTCGACGATGAACACCCGGCTGTGGCTCCCAATCAATATACTAAAGGGAGCAAATTTCCTCTTAAATCGAGGGCATTGTTGTTACTTCCATTCTTTCTACATCGATAGGGAAACATATCTATATTATATATAATAAAGCACTGGTTCTCAAGTTAATGTCAAGAACTGGTAATTCAATATCTTAAACAATGGTCCTATAGTCATATCGTTCAATGTGTATGGTCTCGTTTATAATAATAATCACAAGTACAGAAGTTTTCTCCAAGCTAGGTCAGAGTGACTAAATAGCGCCGAATTTGTTATAAAAACGTAATCAGTGATACATTTTTCAGAAAACTAGATCACTAGATGACCTTAATTCAAATACTAAGAAAAATAATAGGTCAGTTGTCGATGGCTCGAACACTCCATAGGTGGAAACCTACTGACCAGTTGGGTCCGAATTTGACAATGTTTGCGACATTGAAATCTCATCAAAGCGTCTATCAAATATTTAAATGATTTAAACCACACCATCATAGTGATCTACTTAGTCCATTTAAAATATATATTTTAAACGCCATCATCATCTTGCAGCTTGTATATTTTTACTATCAACAGGTGGTGTCGGCCGCTCATCTGGTCTATTTTATGTACAATTCCTAAAGAAATTTGGAGGAACTGCATCTCAGACAGTCTGGGTGACGTCTTTGTCTGCAACTGTCTTTCATTTTATAGGTAACTATAATGCACAGTTAGCTAATATTACACTAGACGTGAAAATCATTGCTCTTATGGTGGTATGTACCTACCATATACAATCGTTCCCGATTGAGCATGGAATTACATAGATTGCGTCAATGGATGTTTGTCGCGTCAGACATATTAACAACCGATGACGCCGTCCAATAACATGGAAGTACTCAGTGAATTGAAACTTGATGACACCTCTCATTCGCCTACAAGTCTCACGTGACAAAAATTGATATCATAACATAACACTGAGTACAATTCACCTTCGCTATTATATAGATGCTGTGGATAGTGAAAATAACTTCGGGCTTGCCCAGCTGTGACGGATCTTACTACTTTCAAAATAGCATATTCAAGGTATATCTCTCGAGCAATTCTACTGCAATGCTGGCTGGTTCATATGCCTAAAGCACACATCCGCCGGATTCATATCGAGATTTATTTTCACACTCTTGTTTACATTCAGCCAGCGAAGAAAGGGGCGGAGTTGAGCACGCGATGACATTGCGTCAGTATGAACGTAATTCAATACTCAATCGTGAACGCCTGTAGCCGTGATTCCTTGTTCTTTAATTATCAGCTTCACCCAGTACCCACCCCGTACGCACTTATCCGGTGAGGTTTCTGAAGGCATCATGTAATGCCTTCATAAACAACCAACGTATTTCAATATAACAAACCTTAAATACCACAACTGCCTGCAGAAAACTCACCAACGAGTGGAAAGACATGCCGATATAGTAGGTGTTCGAAGGCTACTGTTAATTTTCGTCATTTGCATATTTTGCTTTCCAAATAATGTCGTTATCGTGTGACGTCTCGTTCCGTATTTGGAAACTTAACCCCGAACTACTCACACACTTGTCGATTTTCTGTTGACGTTGTCGATTTTTGTCAGCTGTTGGCGGGTTATATTTCCAAATACGGAACAACACCGCGAGTGATATTTTAAATGGTAAACATTTAAGAAAAATATGTCTGCTGAGTCTTACACATTTGGTATATTGAAAAACGGTGGTTGTTCACGCAAGCTTTGCTTGATGTATTCAAAAACCTCCTGATACTTACCTATTCTATACAGGATCGCATCGTAGCTCTATGGTAGGTACATATTATACGAGCTACACTTCTCGCGGATCATATTACACCGATAACACATTCTACTTCTAGAACACAACAACAACAAAAACAACAACAATACATTCTACTACTATTACTACTATTACTACTACTACTACTACTACTACTACAGACTGCTGTTACTTATAATTATTCTTTTCCAGGGCCATTCGTGAGTGTGTTATGTAACAGATATTCTACCAGAACCCTGTCGTTTATTGGTTGTTTCTTCTTTGTCACTGCCATCCACATTTCGGCATACGCAACAAGCCTTACATATCTGTATCTCAGTTTTGGAGTTCTTGGAGGTAAGCATTACGCAAGCATTCAGTGTATATGTTGGGGATGACATGTCATTTAATCTTGTGAGAGGGGTAGTGGAACGCTTGAGACGATATCTTATATTGTCATAATCAATGTTGTAAAAGGTTTGACCGTTTTAGCACTAGAACTAAGGGTAAACAGACCACGAATTTGACCAACACAACACGTGCCAGGTTATGCTTAAATTTGTTATGGCGGTTTTTTTCCTGAACGTGTCTTTTTTCTTACCAAATTATGTGCTGGATGCGATTCCGTCTGGACAGTATTTATCATTATTCGACTGGTGTGACATATATATATTACGTTCAAGGCTTTTGACTGTGTGTTTGTGAAATGCTAAGCGTGATATACTCTCTCTGCATGTTATAACCTGGCAGGGATATCTTTATTTGCAGTGTTCCGTTTTTTTGGGATGGCAGGTAAGCGTGAAGTTTGGTGCACCTTTCACAGAAACCAAGGCTAGCCCTATTGTCAACTATTTTGTGTTTGTGAGGTCTTATCTTGCTTTTTATTCATCTTCAAATTTGTTCTTTATTTCTGTGTGTGTTTGTGGTTGACTGTTGTCCTTGAATGCTACTTTTTCCTGTTGGACTATTATTTTTACCTATGTGGACTATTCATTGCTACCGTTCGTATATATATATACCATAAGACTACAAACACGTGCACCAAACCAGGCCACTAACCCGGGACATTCGTATTATCATAACGACACTCTACCGAATAAGCGAGCCAGACATGGATTAAATATCTTATCTTTTAGAAAGACATATGATTATGTGCCTTGGAATTCACACATATACCGTTTTGCAGCGAATAGCACCACATGATTAGGCAATTAAGCAGCCGTATTAGGTTTGTGTCCATTCCGGATTCATTATTTCTAGCTCTGTGACGTAGTTCTCGTAATACTAGTATTCAGCATTCCGTAACATATTCTTTGACCACATTAACCTTTTCCTTTTGGTCAGTTTTATTTGTTAAATTTGTTATTTTCTGTTACACCATGGCAGGTATCGGTAAAGCGTTAGTCATGATACCATGCACAATTTTACTGGGCCAGTACTTTGACAAGAAACGTAGTCTAGCTTTCGGTCTGGCGTCTGCTGGTTTTGGTATAGGTGGGTTCACTACAACTCCAATAATTGGGATGCTCTTCAAGAACTACGGATTCTCCGGAGCATTTATACTACTCAGTGTAATTGCGTGTCACTTGTTTATATGTGTATCGTTGTTCAGACAAGTAGAGCCAAGAAGAAAAAGTAGTGGGTAAGTTGAAAAATAATTTATACATACTAATATATACAGTTGTGACCTCACGTATCTTACTTTTATCTCTTATTTGTTTATCGATCATTTCTGATTGTTTCCGCGGAAGGTTGATTGGGGTTAAACATTAAATAACACTAAAGTTCAGCAAGAACTTAATCGCGTACAGTGTATGGCTTTTCCTATATATTTATGCATATATTGTTCAACCCTTTTTGTGTTTGTGATGTCTTTTTTGGCCTTTTATTCATCTTTAAAGTTGTTCTTTGTTTCTGTATGTGCTTGAGGTTGACTGTCGTCCTTGATTACTACTTTTCATTTTCGATATTTCTATCTATATTTATTTTATACATATTGCTTTCATTTTCAGAATTTCAAACCTTATGCTTTATAGCAATTTAAAAATTCAGATAGTTTTAGAGCATGACATGTTAGTGTTTTTGCAGAACGCCAACAGTATTAACTGGTATTCTTTTATCTTTAAATTACTTCATTCATGACGATATGGATCCAGACTACCTGCATGGCAAAAGCATTTTGTATTGGCCTCTAAAAAGAGATTTTTCTTCTGTGGCTAATTAATCGGAAAAGCAGTGCCCGTGGGGAGCTGGCGTGTGTAGTATGTGTCATAAAATAGCGGGGTTTCCCTAGTCATTTTTCATCCGCTTTGCATAGTATTTAAAAACCTCTCAATTTGTAACTGTGGTGAAGAAATCATTCGGTTTACAACCATTTCAAGGGATCCACACCGTGAATTGAATTGAGACTGTTTTGTGGTTGACCGTCGTTCTTAAATGCTTCTTTTCCTATCCAGTGTAATAATACGGCCTCTGTCTCTGTCTGAGCCCCTTTGCTCATACTTTGGGATTACTCCAGATAGCTTGATATTTTAAACATACGATCTAAGTAGATGTGTTTTAGATTATATAAAGTTAGTAACTTATCATATCTATGAATGTCAGTTTACTGTAAATCGTTGTTTTGAAGACACCAAAACTGTATTGTAAGCAAGTGGATGGGGTAAAGTAATCTTACCACTTTAACTTCATGAGTTTTCGTACATTCTTCATCTTATCACTTCAAACGTAGGATAATCTCCATCCATAAACACCTTTTGTATCACAAATTGTGACGATTTGTCATTGTTCATTGCGCAAAATGGTATATTTGATGTACATGACTTTCAAGTTTAGCGCTAGGCTTCCATTTAGAAGAGTTATTTTGTGTACAATAATATATTTTTAGTCTTGTAACTCTTGAATTCTTCGCAGTTTAGGGCCATACGAAGATATGTCTTTGTTTTATTTTTATCATTTATTGTGTGTAAATGTACTTATTAATGCAATGAACATCAGTACAGGGTTAAATTTAATTCATTTATTGTATAAGTCAAATGTAAACTCTCCAAACATAATATAGTTGAGCTGACCCGACATCCCGACTTGAATCTGTGGATTCCCAACCGCCCTACGATATTTTGTAGAGTTATTGATTTTCCAACAAGATCGCCCAACCAAATTTGGTTGAATCTGTGTTTAATATAAAAGAAGCCTATTTTTAGAATCGAGGACTTTCAGCATTCGGAATTCGTGAGGAGCAGTCGCATTTTGGCCCGTTTGGAAATTGGCAGATTTTCATATTTCGCGCCGGGTGACGCCATGATACCAGTAGTTGATAGAGAATTAGAGGTGTGTCACGGAGTATTTTCGTGTAACTTGCGAAATAAGCGATATACTATTTGACGGACTTTAGCTGAGAGTCCTCTTTGAATATAAAAGGCTTTAAAGGTTATTATTTTTGTACTGAAAGTACTTGCCACAATATACTAGTATTCTATGAAGGAGTGAATAAAGTAGAGCGTTGTACTTATTCCAAGTCAAAGAACTTTAATGGTATAGAACAAGTGAGTCCTGACAGGAATTTACGTCACTTGCAAGACGAGAGGCCGCTCGGTTGTAACATTTTTGATGTCAGAAGTGGTATCCAGCTCATATGTTCCTTGCAGATCAGAATTCTGGAGTTTCAAGGTATTGTATATATATGTTATGCGCAAAATGAGAATATGGACAATTCCGGAATTGCCCTGCGCAAAGTAAGAATTCTTAAAATGCGCGGCATTATCGGAATTCTCAAAATGCGCGGTTCAATTCCGGAATCGTCCGTGCGCAAAGTAGGAATTGGGACAAAGTAGGAATAGTTTCGTTATCGTCCGTACGCAAAGTAGGAATTGGGACAAAGATTTTTCTTAAGAATGAGTGTTATCTAGATATTAAGGAACCAAAATAACACATACTCGGCATGTTATTGATTTGTATAAATTTAGTGACTCATAGGCTGATATCGGCCCAAAATCTCATATATATGTTAATATGTTGTACTGAACGTTGTGTATGCCATGTGATGATTTGTGACACTTTAATAAACATTTATCTTCTTCTATAAACAATAATTTATAAGATTCTTAAAGATTTGCATGAATTACAATTAATGATTTATACAACACAGTCGTATTGTTTTCCTGACCAAACTATTTCATTAAAGGTGTTGATGCACTATTTTTAAACAGGATTTATTTAAAAGGGCTCTGAAAAACTCGAAAAAAACTAAAAGAAAAATCAAAATGCCATGAAAAATAAAGAAGACATGACATGCTTTTTAAAGTTTTTTTTAGAGCCCTTCAAAATAAACATTGTTTGAAAATAGCGCATCAACCCCTTTAACAATGATTGAATCAGCTGTTATGGATAACTCCTAGTTTAGTCCATATTCAATATGAATCTGAAACCCATGTTTGTGGTTGTATTTGTATTTGGGCTGACACCCATAATGGTTCTAGATCGCATCCACTCTCTTTAAAATATATCATTAGGGTAAAGGTAATTAAGGGATAACAAATACACGGACAAAGTTTATTTTTAATTATGCATATGTATAGTGTTATAGTTAGAATCAATAACATACTGCTATTTAGTTTGTCATTATTGTGAATAATAATACAGTTCGTCTTAAGAAATGATGTGATGTACAACAAATACATTAAATAGATGTGTTTTTCATCATGCATATCTATAGTCAATAACATAATGGTGTGTAGTTTGCTAAATGTGTTTGGCAAAACACTTATATGTGTTTGTTTCAAGTCGAGAACCAACGGATACACAAGTGGCCGGGTCGTGTTCTTCATTAAGTAATGTGAAAAACAATACAGTTCCTCTTTAAAAAATAAAGTGATTTGCGAAACCAATACATAAAATAATTTTATTTTTAATCCTGCATAATTATAGTTAAAATCAATAACATCCTGTTGAATAACACATTTACTAAATGTGTTGACCAAAACACTAGAGTGTGCTTGCTTAAAGTCGAGAATCAACAGCTACACAAGTGGCCGGTCATGCTCTTCGATGTCGTTAGTCAATGTGAATAATACAGTTCGTCTTTAGAAATGAATATATGGTTTCCCTAGTTTGTTTTAGTAAACTTCACCCTCTTTCTGCATCTACTAATCGTGTGTGGAAATGGTGTCATTTTCTTTTCATCCACGCATGCAAGGAAATGATCTCTCATCAAATCCTGACTGTATACTATTGAAGTTGGATCGTCGCCAAAAGATATGGAAGTCGCGTTTGCAATTGCGAAAAGTCCACAATCGGTTATTCCTTCCTGCTGCTGAACATTAATTAGATTTATTTCAACGTTTTTTCGTGATGTTTTCTGATAGTGACTGCAAACTGTGTGCTTATGTTTCCCACTAGGGACATGCAGCACAAAAGTCTTAAATTGGAAAACGTTGAGCTCCCGACCATATCACCATATATATGTTATAAGCAATGTGAGATATGGACGATTCCGGAACTGCTCTGCGCAAAGTAAGAATTCTTAAAATGCCCGACGGTTCCGGAATTGTGCAGGACTATTCCGAATTGCGCAAGGGGTTAATCGATATAAAACATGCACCATGTGTCGGCGCAAATTGAGCATGTTTGCGCAAAGTACGAATTTGTGTTGGGATTGAAAAGGAATATAGTGTTTGAAACCTATTTATTTCTATTTACTTATGCTTAATTGTTTCATCCGTCTGTTAAAAAAGATAAAATGTATAAAAAAATAATCCAAGTTTGGTTTGGTAAATAATTAATATGAACTTAATTATTGAGAAAACAAGCTGAAGCCCTCAAACAATAAAGCGCGGATTTATATTACTGAAATAAGTAGATACATTATGGCTAAGAAAATATAAACAAATGAAGCACAGTGGTGCAAACGCCGATTGCGAATTCACCATTTTAAACTGAACATGTGTACCAAGTTTCAAAGCTTTAGAAATGAGGAAAAACAAAAACTTTAATCAAAAACGTTTACCAAAACGCCAAAACGCGTAGACGGACATACGGTCGGACAGATCGCCAAAAAAAGCCTGGATTTGCCACGCAATCCGGCTAAAAATAAAAAACAAAACGCGGCACAGACAATAATATTTCTAATAACAGGTCAAATTGGGCATTCCATATATATTTTAGAGATTTCCTATGATCTCTTTATACAAACATAGGACCCTAAGGCCTTGTTTGTTGCCATATACCTTCGTATATACTGGCATCTACAAATGAAATCAAATATTGAACATCTGTCAAATAACAAACACTCCAATTACTCATTAAATGCGTCAGGTGTTAAAGCTACAACTACTACTACTAATTGCATTTGCCTGTTTTAATCATATTTATTAAAGCATTATACTATAAGGTATACACATAAATTAAATGTCAAATTGTCTTATTGTTCAGAACATCTGTCGTCTGCCACATGTACTAAAACAATCATTTACACAGACCGTTTGAGAACAAATTACCAGTTTATGGTATTCCTATTAATGACATTTGAATATTTAAATGATATTTAATAAATAGTGGATATTAATATACATTTTATAGACAATGAGGAGATAAACACACGTTGCATCTTTAGTTGATGATAGTTGCATTGATGATGATGATGATGATGATGATGATGATGATGATGCAAACATTTAAGTGTAGCAAACCCAACAGTACCACACAATTAAGGGGGCCCTCTGGTGAAAATCAAAACAGATAGAATTTTTTATTTCCCTGTTTTTTATGAAGACTAACATATTACTAGTTAGTTTCTGGGAAAATAATGATGTGTTGGTGATTTAACTTTTTAGCAATATTAATCTTTAGCTATACACCCCCAAAGTGGGGTTTTAAATTCATAATCAGCTGAAAATTGGGTATGGCTTTAGAAATCACCTAATATTTTATGTAAAAAAAAGAAGCAAATGAAAAAAAACTTATGAGAAGCTAAACAGGTATCAATACAAAAGTAAGAAAACCCTTGAAATAATAAATATAGGAGAAATCTTTGAAGTTTTCAATTTCAGCACACCTTCTAATGAAACAAAAAAATCACAGAAAATTGCATTTTTGGGCAAATTTTGGGCAAGAATAACTAAAATAAAATCAGATGAAATTTGTAATAAACTGGTATATAAATAGAGAATTTTAAGTTTATCAAATAAATGTGATAAAAAGTATATGTCGGTGTTCATCTAAAAGAGTTACAATTAAACATGTTAAAGACCCATCATTTTATTACAGAAAAATATAGATATGTGCTTTGGTTTTATTTATTATGTCAAAGTCATTTAAATGACTGGCATACATACAGCTGATATACAAACATCACATCTAATTGAATTACAAACAGTGTATCAGTATATAATATACACAATATGACCAAAATACGTTAAAAGACATGTTAATTTACCCCACCCACTTCATTTTGTATGGTATATTTTACCCGATTGTTGTATTTGCTTGTGTATACTGAAATAGCATCTGCCATGTTAGAATTAAAATTAATTTTAACACAATGTTATATATCAAATCCAAATAATCTATCTCTAAGTGTGATATAACACACAATATACAACAGTTTGTCAATCAGAAGCATGTTATTAATTCACTCGTGTTTTTAGCCCTCGTGATATAATACCTGCACATATGATCTCACAACTGTGGCAAAGTGTGCGATATACCATTATTATGAATGAATCAAACCCTAACACTGGTATGTCGCACAATATACCAAAGTTTAGAGATCAGATGTGTAGGAATTATATCTCGAGGCTAAAGCCCTCGGAGACATATAGGATCTCAGGGATGATAGTGGTTGAAATGAAAACTGACGTATAATAATCTATAATTATCGAACCTACATCAATGTGTGAGGTTCATGATTGAGATTATGTATACTAAGTATCAAGGATGTATGACTAATGGTTACTGGTATATGAGCTTGCCAGAATTGTTTAACGGCTCATCAACACATATAGGTTATTTAGAGCCCCACCCATAAAAAAAAGCAGGAGGATTTATGTCCCCTTACGATGGACGAGGCTAATTGGAAATGACCAACACTGAGGAAACTCAATGGCGCCGTTGAGGCTTGAATCCGAATCCTGTGCTTTTAAGTGCACTGCACTATCCACTATACAGGAACTTGACAAAACAAATATAACGGCTTAATATGTCAAACTAGTATAGACATGGGAAAATGTTTCCAGACTGTAATTAGTGGGAAGCGGTAACTAAGTCGACCTTGAACTAGAATTGTGTTCCATCATCCATGGAACACTTGCTTCGCCTGCTGACAGTGCTGTGTGCTTATTTCCAAGGTTAGGTTGCAGGTTAGGCTGATAGAAAGGGCATAACCCTGCCAAAATGAAAGTCAGAGGTGCACATGTGTAACAACATTTCTTGAGATGAAGATGAGTGTGAAGTTTCATGAACATAATTAAAAAACTTTTAAATTGATGGCCAGATTAGGTTGCAGGTTTAAAGCATGACGGACGGACGAACGACGACGGACAAAGTGATCGATAAGTGTCTGCCACCCGAGGCAGATAACACAAAAATAAGTGTTCAGTTCTCATATAAAAATATCCGTCATGCGGATATTTTTTATGCACTCTTCAACCCAATGAATTTTACTTGACCAGGCTAGACCAGTGACATTTGCTTTATCAGAGGAGTACCGCTAAGTACAGCAAAACATGTTTCGAGATGCTAATTTCAGTGCTTGATGTTCACTTCGAGATTGCCTGTCACTTTAATTACAAAAGATCTATTTCAAAAGCTCGAATAAACAATAAATAGATTAAAATGACCTTGTGTTCCTAAAAGGCAGTTTTTCAGTTTCAGATACATGTACGCAAATGGAAACTTTTTTTTTTACACAGATCCAACTGAACCAAAGAAAAAATAATACAATATTTTATTTATATTATATTATTTTATTTATATTATATTTATAAACTAAACATCTATTAAATACCACAATAATGAAATTTACTTCATACTTACAACAAAAAAAATCAACCGTCATATATGGCCTAAAATGTGTTAAAATGATGTAAAACACCAAAAGTTATTTTGAATGTGAGCAGTATGACATTGTATACATTTGGTGTTTTTTAACAGCTTTACACATTATATAAATCTCTGTGAGGTATAATTATGTTCATTTTGGTTCTTTAAAAAAATAACGTCTGCTCAGTCCTCGGGATTGCCAAATAGAAGTCACCATCATGATCAGACGAACACATCTCAAGCGAGATACGCAGTAACAAGTATACACTGTAACACATCAGCCCGAAGAAAAATTAACCGTGTTTCTGATTTGGCCTAATTAAATTAATATATTTCCTGGAGTTTAGAGTCTTGCGATCACAGTATAGTCAACTTTTTTGGTTAAATCCATGTCTTTCAGGGTTGCATTGGTATTTGAAGAACGAAGGGTATCTCTAAACCAGATGATGTGTCTCTGAAATGAACAAAACAAGTTGTTAAAAAGGATGGTGGGGAAAAATATATAAGCCATATGATATATGCATGGAATTTCACATGAATCGACAGAGTGTCCTGTTATTTTTAAAGGGAATTTATATACCGTATTTCCTCTAATAGTAGCTCCCGGGCGCTATGCAAAGTGCGAAGGGGGGTGATACTTTTATGATACAAATTTTCAATATATTTCAGTTCCTTTCCCCGACTGTTTCCTTATAGAATTACTGTACGGGCATCTTTTACTGTTACACTGGTATTGACTAAACCTAAACCCGACAATGTACTGAGTATATTACTGTCACCACTCTGCATCTGTATGATACACATTTCCGTCAAACTTGACAATTACAACACGTGTTGGTTGCGTATAAATTAAATAATAATAAAAGAAACTAAATAGTAAAATGAAAGAAACAAGATAAATAAAAGTGGTAATTTGTATTGATGATGATAGCACTTTAAGGTTTATGTCATAGACCATACTGGTGTCGAAGGTAAAAAACTCCCATTATCAAATCCATTAGCGGTAAAGACGAAAAACAGTGTGTGTTTTTTAGGAACTTTTAGATTTTTTAAGAAGGTAAAGTTTCTAAAAAGAGGTGGGGGTGCTTCTATTAGGGACGGTGCTTCTAATATAGGAAATACAGTATTATTAATTTAATATATAATAGGTAAATTTACATCACAGAGAAATGTGAACGTATTACCATCAACTTGTATGGGTTTTGTGTGATAATTAGAACCTCAGAAAATCATCTATTATTTATTAAACTCTTTAGCAAACATTATTTGGTGCTCGACAAGCTGTCGCATTGTATCTTTTTGCAAACTTGTTTAATAAATTCTATAATAAATCAGCACTCGATCATATAAGATCAGCTATTATATCTGCCAAGAAATTAATATATAATCATTCTTCTCCCATTACCACTAAACTTGAATCAACAAAATATTTTTTACCAGTATGGTGTCGGGGAGTCTTAACTCTTACCTAGCATTGCAGAGTTAGTTACGTTGAACTTTTGGGCATTACAAATATGGTTGTACGGACATAACAAAAATGAAATCTTGATTATTTAATTATTACACGTCTTTCATATTCAATGTGTGTCTGTGACAACAGATAATATTTTATTTATTGACTTGGGGGAAATGGGTAGATTTGGGTGTTTCGTGACACCCGTTAGAAGGAATAGTTAAGGTACCACATGATATTTTGGCTACTTCATTGGTTTAGATAGGAAGTTTCCACTCTGTTTGTTGTTATTTCAATATTTAAAACCAGATTTTTCCCTCCTGACAAGATATGACGTGGATATGGGTGTAGAACCACTGTTCTGACTTATTTTATAAATGAAAGTTTAAACATGTTCAGGTAAACTGTTGTTACTCATTAAAATGTGAAGCTTTTTTAATAAATCGTATAATTAATTTTTTGGCATTTTATTTTTTGTATACCATAAGAACTTAAGAACTTCATGCTCCCCGAAAGATGTCGGTACTGAAACATTTCAGGGTAGCATATAGTCCAACCGTGATATATTACAAGATAATTCACCGTAAACGATGTTCTATTTCTGTTCTAATACCCCTAAAATGTGAAAATAACGCACACATCTCATTCTGATATCTTTCGCATTGCTTTGCTGACTCTCCTAACGTTGCAAACGTTACAGTGATATCTTTCGCATTGCCTTGCTTATTCTTCTAAAGTTGCAAACGCTACAGTGATATATCGTTGAATGTAACGAGAATTGCATCAAGAATTGCAGCGCAAACCATAGACCCCACCGGCCCAGACAAACATTTTCCAGACATTTTCTATGATGGAGGTCAAAAATCAAGGTCAAGGTCACAATGACCTTATTTCGGTACACGACACACCGCTATCCCAAGACGTATTCACATACCAAGTTTGATATCTCTCTAAGTGTTATAGTATTGAAAATACTGTCCGGACGTCAAGGTTACAATGACCTTATTTTGGTATGCGACACACCGCTATCCCAAGATGTATTCACATACCAAGTTTGGTATCTCTAAGTGTTATAGTATTAAAAATACGGTCCGGATAAGAATTTTCTATGACAGAGGTCACAGGTCAAGGTCACGGTGACCTGTTTTTGGTACGCGACACACCGCTACCCCAAGTATATCCACATACCAAGTTTGGTATCTCAGTCTTATAGTATTAAAAATATGGACCGGACAAGCATTTCGGAAAGACGGACGGACAAACAGGGTGCAAACCTATAGTCCCCAGACGGTGGGGGACTAATTAACTGACAGGTGAAATCAGCAGTTACATTATGCTCAATGTTGAAAAGTCTTGCAACCATATTTACCTGTTGCTAACTTTGTGTTGGCATCCCAAATTTTATTGTGCCTCTTCCCAGTTGGTACATTGTTAGTGTAGCCGCACTGTGTATTACTGCATGGAACTGATAAAAAGAAGAATTTTCAAAACTGATTACTAACTTCCCTGGTAAGGATGTATTAATTACTTTCAAATATTCAGAGGTTGGGGACAGTATGCTTATATAAAACAATATTTTTATGATCAGGATTTTCATTTATAAACATTAATAAAACATACATCAGAGTGGTCATAGCTATTGAAATCTAAGAGTCAATAACTTGTCAGCCCCGAGCTATCGGCTTGCGGGTTAAATTGTCAACAGTTTACAAGTAAATTTGTTTGCGTACAATTTCAGAGATGTATAGCTTTAATACACGATAAAAATTCAGAGATGAAAAGTGTAATTAAACCTTGTGTGAACAATGAAAGGTTTAGAATGTTCTGTGTCTGAAAAGTTGACTGTCCGATTAGTGCATCTGAAATGTCACTTGCTTCTCACCAATGGGACTAGGGTTCAATTCTCGGCCGGGACATGTGAGGTGACACGGTGGTCACCAAATCAGACAGGCTTGTTTTCTCCGATTATTTCTCCGGTTACTACGGTTTCCTCCCACACGAAAGACCACAGTTACGCTTACATTCGTGCCAACGAGAGTAATTGACATATGTTGTATAAACTTGTTTCGCGATTGTTGTAAAATAAATGAAGTTTATATTTTAAAGTGAAGACCCTTGTCTGAATAGTGCACAAAGCACAAATTGAAATTGCAAAACAAGCACTGAAAAAACAACCTTTTTTTAATTGTGGACAATCCATATGCGAGTATCCCCATGGCATGTGACAGCTGAAGTGGCACTTTTTGCAAGAAGATAGGGCATCAGCAAGAACACCTAGCTCAACAACCCTTCTACCTGTCCGCCAGTCTCCAGCTCCCTCGTCAACCAAACTGTCATCCGCAATATCTGACAGTCAGGTATGTCATTCTGTGACAAAGGCCTTTAAAAAGAGGAAGAAATAATATTGTAGAAGATATTTTCATGATTTCATCATGTCACTACTATGACAACTGACCAATAACACCTGACTGGGGAAAAAGATCTTCTTAGGCTTCTAACCTGCAAACACTTCCACTGTTTGAACCAATGGTAAAGTCTGAGGTGACATGTCGTACTTGACCCCGGGAAAAATCCTGTATACACCCCAGGTACAATCCTGTATACACCTCGGGTACATTCCTGTATACAATATTGTACCAGACTTTAAATCTTGCCAGATCTTATCGTATTTTGAAAATTCTAACATTGATGTTTTGTGTGTATTTTCTTTAAAAACAATCAAGACTATAATGAAAACAAGTGTATCTGTTAAACATATTATAAACATATTGAAAAGCTTTATTATATTTTAAAGTAAATAACAATAAAACCATTTGCAAGCATTAGACACGCGACCTTCACTCGAGATCTGCAATAGTGGGGCACATTCCTGTATACAGAAATGACCTTGGGTACAATCCTGTATACAGGAATGTATCTGGGGTACATTCCTGTGGGGATACATTCCTGCAGACAAAGACCCCATAAGCGTAATTAACGGTGCGGAAGTGCAGTTTTTAATAAAACCAATATTAGCAATAAATGTTGCTAAATGTAAAATGCTCCAATTACAATGACCAACCTGAGCAAGTAACATAATTTTACTTTCGTTTTCGCCAAAAATATGCACTACTGAAGTCAGAGAAAATATAAAATTTCAGAGAACATTTATACGTACAATAACCATGATCGCCGGTGGAATCTACGGTTTCAGTGTTCCCTGTGTTCTGCCATCTTCTCTTCTGTGCTTCTAAGATCTGTTTACGTTTGTTTAATTGTTTTACGCTTAAGAAACCACGTTTTGTTTTACCCATTTTTGTATTCGAGGTCAGCAACGCGAAAAGCAGTCTGTGTCGAAGGGAGGTAAATCCCGATGTCGTAATAGTAAAATGGCAGCGGAATAGAATGTAGAACTTATAAAAAGAAAGCGACATGCTACAGGTTGTTGTTTAATAACATTTAATTGTTTATTATTATTTGGAAAGTGATTTTGGAACATCTTCCCACTTTTTACAACATTCACAAATGCGTTGCGCGAAATTATGCGCAGATCACGCTAATTCGTCACCAGAGGGCACCCTTAAGAACAAGTTATTCTATATATGTACAATGTATAATGATCATATGCATTAAACCGGGTCCCATAAAATAATCGTTTTAATTATTGTTAATAAAAATCGTTGATCCCAAAAATACGTTAGCTTTAAGGCTATTATAAATTCGGTTATTTTTGTGATCTAACTACACTTTAGATAATGCATAGACATATTTCATATGAAACTGAAGCACATTGTGGTTTTTTTTTTTGGTATTTGTATTGGCACCAATTATCAATAATATCGCCTTCAGTCCCTTTAATATTTATGATTTAGCAACAGAAAATAGCCTAGACGTCGAGCCTAATTCTAATTACTCGTGTAATAGTATTCGTAATGTACAATAATTTCATACAAGGGCGAATTAAACATTATCTTAAAATGAAACGTGATTTAACATTATATCGGTGCATTTACTTATTCACATTTATTCACAATATGTTAAGTAATTGCTATCAATTGATATAGGACTGCGTGTATCTTGCACTAACAATCGTCACAAATTGTTATTTATATAATGAGCGCATATGTAATGCTATTTAAAGGTGTTAGGTGTCACCGAGCCGTTAGTGTCCGTCACGCTGACCGTGTGTTGTTCTGAGGTTTAACGTCCCTCCACCAACAAACACGACAAGGTAGCCCTGCCGCGATGGGCACAATAGAGTCTGGACGGTTGTAGTTGATGTGTGTTGGTTGATCTGGTGCTGCTGTGTTGCTGTGTCGTCGTTTCTCTTGTAGATGTGTAGTGCTGTGTCGCTGCTGCTCTGTGTAGTTGTCGCTGTGGCGGTGAAGTGGTGGTCTGGTGGTCGAGGTGGCCTGCATCCGCTACGGTGGTGAAGCTACATCCGCTAGTGTATTGCCCTACAGCCGCTAGTGGTCGGGGGTCCTTGTATTTGGGGCCACACCCGTCACATATGGCCCCTGCGCTGCTGACATCATCTGGATAGCTGTGTATATCTTACTCCCTCTTCCGCTGGTTGACTACGGTCGAGTGTAGGCCTCGGCGTCGATCCCTAACTATTACTGACTAGTTACTTCTACGTTGTTACATCTACTCTGTGTTGGTGGATCTCGGCTTCGGCCCGCGGACTTCTGTCTTCCAGCTTCCAAGCTTGTTCACTTCTATCTGATCAGATGATGGCTGCCTTGACGGTGGCGCAGGGGACTTCTTCACTATCAGTCAAGTGACACTCAGGCTCCTGAACCGAGACAAACCAGTTCAGAAGTGCCAGTGTGTTAGTCACTATACGCGAATATAGTGATTTACCACACCAGCAATGTTGTACAGGGCTGGCAATGCGTACCCCCATACAAACACCATGAGTGTCACCAGTGCCCTCTCCGCGACGTGCACGCTGTGAAGAGCAGGAGAAGCCGTTTTTTTCTCTGTGGACACCGACACGTGCACGTCGTGGGGAAGGCACTACAACACTGTTGGTTGCATCCGCGGACGTTGGTACGTTGGATCGCGGCAGTGTTGTTGACCAAAATTGGTGTCGTATCCTCTGTCCTGCCCGCCATGGAACATCGCCAGGAACAAGCACAGAAGAGAAGCAGTTAGCTGAGCGCCGGCAGCCTGTATGAGCGAATGTATGGTTTGGCACATATCGGCTTTGTACATATAGAATGAGAGGTCGGCGACTCAGCAGCTGAACGGACCTGACGTAGGGAAGCCTGGCGATGTACATGGAGCAGGGGATCCAACAACCTGCGTGCCTGAAAGGATTTTAGCGGACCAGGGACGCAGGTTGCAGCGGCGGGGATGCCCCCCAACAACACAGCACCCAGACGGCCCAGTAGCGGATGTAGGACACACCAGTAGAGGATGTAGGAGCAACACCGAAGCAGCCAACACTCACCGCCACAGCGAATCAACACAGAGCGTAGCGACACAACACAACTCACCACAACTGAATCGACGCAGACACATCACGATGACACAACTCATCATTCATCTAGAAATAGTGCACACCTAATGCCCGTGGCGTACCGGGATTCTCTGGTGTCACATGATGGGCGGAGGCACTATAATCCTCAGAATAAACAACAACAAACAACATTGTCCCGTACACTTTATATGTCCCCGTACTCTCTGTACATGCATACTATGTACCTAAGTCTACATACCCTCATATATTTACATATTAAGTTATATCATTCAATTGAAGTAAAAAAGAAGGTCGTATATAAACTCATTTATATGTAAGATTTACCATAATATGCCATTTTCATAGACGTTAATAATTTAAAAACAAATCTGCTGCATAACCTCATATGTTTGCATATTAAGTTATATAGTTATATCATTCGATAGAAGCAAATATATATTAGAGCCTTAAAGCGGCATATGATATTCAACAAAACTAAACGAGTCGTCTAGTTTGCCAGACCAAACTGTTTTATTAACAATTAAATCGTACTGACCCATTGTAGAAATATTATGGTTTAAACATATTTTATTGCACTTTTTTTTAACAAAGTATGCAAATGGGTCGGGCCACAAGTTCTTACAACATTAGTTACGGCCCTTCCCAATACAATTTAAATTACAAAGAACAATTGTAATGTTATGGCTATAATAAACATATTAAGTAACAATAAATACAGAAAATAAATGAACTAAAGTTTACAAATGTAGACGTAGACAGTTGTCACAATAGTTGGCTGAAAGAAAAGAAAAAAAAGAAAAGAAGGAGGAGGAGAAGACATAATATGTTTTAATAAGAGTACATAGGGTCAGTCCGAACACACTGCTGAGTTGTTTGTATACACTAGTTAAAACGCCTGGTGTCTTTTATATATGTTTGCACAGCTAGAAAAGCAATTTCATTTTCTTTATCACTAAAATCTGTATTGCCAATACACAATTTGTCAACGTTCAACGGATGGAACAGTCTGGTTGATATAAATAGGTCACGCCTCTGTTCAGTAAATCGACAACATTTAAAAAGAAAATGTTCAGCATCTTCTTTGTCTTGTCCACAGTCGCATGTTGGTGATAATCGTAAATGGTTCAAATACAAATCACCATTAAGGTTGCTGCATAAGTTATATGATGATATATATACTTGATTCATAGTTTTTCGACCTACTTTGTATTTTAAAATTCTCATTAGGCCTAAAACTTTGGATGCTGAGGTTAGAATGTTTTTAATATGTTCATGCCATTTACCATTATTACTTATAGTCAGGTCTAGATGTTTGTGATGTTCTACAAATGTAAGTTGTACGTCATTAAAAAATAAATTTGGTTGTCTGATGTTATTTGTTGACGTTATAAATAAAACTTCAGTTTTATTTGGGTTAAACTTTACTAACCATGTTTTAGCCCATTCAGACATAATTTGCAAGTCATGATTTAATTTACCTTCCATATCTTCTGTGTTAGAAGTTGCGACTGAAAGCGAGCTATCATCGGCAAATAATCTAGTAATGCTTAACATATGTTCAGCGATATCGTTTATGTAAATTAAAAAGAACAAAGGTCCGAGTACTGAACCTTGCGGAACGCCAGCTGTTATTATTTTTAAATCTGATTTGGCATTTCCTATAAAGGCTCTCTGTTTTCTATCGGAGAGGTAATCTGAAATCCATGATAAAAGTTTGCCATCGATACCATTTTGTTTCAATTTAAATAGTAATGCTTTCCGCCAAACGCGATCAAATGCCTTAGATATATCAGCAAAGACAATACACATTAATTGTTTTGCATTAAGTGTTTGGCATATTTGATGGTAAATATCTAATAGTTGGTAAACTGTGGAATGACCCGGTCGGAAACCGAATTGGTTAGCAAAAAGCAAATTGTTAAAGACTAAGAAGTTAAAAACATGTTTAAAAATAATTCTGTCTAAAATCTTTGCAACGCAACTAAGTAACGAAATCGGTCTACTATAGTTACTTGGGGAATTAAAAACTCCCGCTTTAAATAATTGCATAACAATAGCGCTTTTCCATAAGTCGGGATAAATGCTTTCATTATTGGAGCGATTAAAAAGTGTACAGAGTGGTTTTGAAATGGTATTAACTGTTTCTTTCAACATCCTATGACTTATTTCATCCTCTCCACAGGCCTTGTGCATCACTAAAATCTTAATTATATCTACAATTTCAGATTCCTGTATTACTATATCATCTATTCTCGAATTAGTTCTGTGAAAAAACTGTGGCAATCTCGCATCTGAGTCATCAACAGTCGATATTGAAGCAAAGTAATCATTTAAACTGTCAGCTTTTTCTTTATCAGAAAGTGAGTAAACCACTTCACCAGTAACTTATGTTGTAACAAGAGGTGGAATAACTTCAGAATTTGTGTTTGACTTTATAAAATGTTTTAAGATTTTCTAGTATTTACGTATTATAGAAATATTATAATTGTATAATTGTAGAAATAGTATTATTATTTACATTTACATTTGCTTACATTGCAACTTGTTATAAACCTGTTTATAGGCTAAACAATTACTAGAAAATGTGAAGATAGTGAGAACATGAACAAAATAATCATATTAAAAACAAATACGCAATTACATTTATATCAGATTTACTGAGAAAAACACTGTTGCAAACATATTATAATGATAGATAGGAGTTTAAAGGGTCACATGTTTATCAAACATCTCGATTTATTTATCCAGTATAATTTTGACTTTACCCTACTTGCATATAATTAAATACAAATTCAAAGGGACACATGCAACATTGATGTCTTTATGGATCTAAATACTTTTTTACTTTGCTCAATTTAGATATACCCCAAATAATATTGTTTTGGTTACACATGTAATAAACAGGTCATTAACTGGGGTAGGTGTGCCTCTTTGTGATATTGGGCGGATATAGCCATATGAGGCCCGAGAGCTTTAATTAACTGGGGTAAGTGTGCCTATTTGTGACATTGGCCCTTGATAGCCATATGAGGTCCATTATCGCATACGATCCGTAATATAACATATTAAAGTTGGATTGCCTATTTAGTGCACGAGCACACTTAACAGAAAATTAATATCAAATACGACCCACAATTCATATTTCGATAGACAGCCACAGTTCTTCCAGATCACCTGCAGTACCTTTAAAACATATTATGACTTACCTCAATTTTGGCTGGCACGCACAATACATCGATTAGATTTAACTCTGGGAAATTCATTAATTGAAATCCTTTGCTTTTAATCCACCAACGAAACTTGGCACTGACTGAAACACTAGAGTTACTAAGACAATTGACAATTTCTTCGTATTTTTCCTTTGAAAGTAACTTCGTATTTGCTTTGTTACACACACTATCAACAAACTGTTGCACTAAATGTTTATGTTCGTCCATAGTGAACGGTCACTTAGAATAACTGTAAACATTTTTTGAACCAAATTAACATATACCATATGAAATGCCAATCAAACTTTAGAGTTAATTTCGATTCAACAAATAGAAACGACCTACCTAATTATTCTCACCTATTATGCAATAGTACATAGTTATTTGTGTCGGTTCTCTTTTGATAAACAGATTGAAGTTAATTATTATTAAACATCTATGAATACTAATTGATTGTAGAAGTGTGACACAATTATTAATACTGGCAAAACATTTATGTCGGTAAAACGTAATTACATGATTGTTTCTATTATGTTTCATAAATGGGCTATTAATGCACTATCAATAAAATGCATTGTCATTCAATCTCGTTACAAAAAAAAATAAACATAGCTCCATTGAATTTTCTAACCAAATAGTATGTAATATGGTAAAAAATATGTGCTTAATGTTTAAAGTTTAGGACTTCAAATTGTTTTATTTAATAATTAAGTTCATGTAAATCATACACGATACTAAACTATGAAACACATTTATATTTTCGTCACAGATAGATAAATCAAATAAGCAGATGAAAATAGAAAATAAATAGGTTTCAAAATTTCAGATCCCAACACAAATTCTTACTTTGCGCAGAACATTCTCAAATTGCGCAGAGTGACTTTATGTATGCTTTATATATTTTAACCCCTTGCGCAATTCCGGAATAGTCCTGCGCAATTCCGGAATCGTTGCGCATTTTAAGAATTCTTACTTTGCGCAGAGCAATTCCGGAATCGTCCATATTCTTACTTTGCGTAGAACATATATATATAAATACAGTACACGGGCTATACTAGAACGTAAAACAGCACCTAAATCAATATTTAACTGATGAAAGTTCAAGATATGGGTAGACGACGAAACAAGAAACCGAGACATGCTGCCGGTAAAGGTTCCGAAACATCAGTTCACAATGTTCTGAATCAGAGGGGGGACCCTATAGCAAAAGCCGACAACCTAAACATTTAAGTAATGAGCACGCCAAGCCCAGCAACCGAAAGCGGAAATGAAAGCGATATGTCGATAAAATGTGGTCCGCCGTTTAATAACGAAGTAGGCCTGGACAGCGACTCCAGTGAGCATGGTTATGCTTTACGATCATGATTATTTAGTAATTCCCGTGTTCTTAATATGCCCGAACTTAAATCTACGCTAGACGAACAAAAATGAGATATAGGGTCCGTGTAATACCGTGTCCGACTAAGTCAATCAGCGCCGTTCGAGCTACATTTAGCCACATTAGATGCGCTTCGTAATGAGAGACCAATTAGACCTAGGTCTGCCGGAGAGTTGGGGAATATCATGGAGACGCGTGATACTCGTATGCCGGGTAACCCATCAGCGTCATGCGATTGACAATTATTTTCATCCAATGAGAAATCAAGTAGTCGAACGTCAGCATACGAGGAATATTTCGGGGGCGCATAATGATCGAGAGTTGGTAAATCAGTCTCGCCGTTCGAGCGCTATGTCTTTGAAGATGCGCGTCGCGACGACAGAGAAAGTTTGCCAGCCACCCGTTTGGAAAGTAGGTCTATAACGATACCGCATACCAATGACATTAACACACAGCTGTGTTCAACTCTTAACCTGCTTGCTGAGAGCTTAGCGTAAAACAGTTCCATCAATAAGGCCAACCATATCGGATTAATTAAAGGTTTGGACAAAAAACAACACCAACTTAAATGTCATTTTGGAGAAAATATACCAATTGAACAGTCTTAACGAAAGAGATTAAGCAATGCGTAGATGTAACGGAAAGAAGACAATAATTATTGGTAGACGAAATACGGACATGTAACACACAAACGCGACATGGTCTTAAGGATATGGGTGACCCAATTATACAAGATTTGGCTGGTCAAATGACACAATTGAATACACAACTCAATTCAACCCCAAAGATAATGAGTTTGTATTTGCTGTCTAATATGCCTACGCAAATACAATCGAAAAACAGTATGCTTCCATCATGCACAGAAGACACACATACCCTAGTTGGTTTACCGCCACACCAAGTAACAAGCATGCAAGTTATCCCGAGCGCACAAGAAAGCATCACTGCAACATATGGTCCAGAAGATACACACAGTAAGTGTCAGCATTTGGTCCAGAACATGCACGTGTTCCTGAGTGTGGTTCAGAACATGCATGTGGTCCAGCGTGTAGTTCCGAATATGTACGTGGTCGAGCATGCAGTCCATAACAGACAAGTGGTCTAGCACGTGGCACAGGGCACGCACGTGGCACAGAACATATCAATCACAATCCAAACAAGGCCCCATATGGTAAAGTTGTTAACAATGCACATTCGGATGACATATACACTACACAGAAACAACCACATATGACTCCTACAAGAAGTAATTTAGTATCCGCGGCACAAAGTCACCAATACCAGCTACTCTTAAATATGACAAATAACGCATGTATGACAGCTGGGTCATGAGAGAATCAAACATATACTATACCTGGGTCATGTTGGAACAGTGCTTGGAATGTATCAGGGACACAGGAGAATAAAGTAAACACTGCACCTGTGATACATGGGAACAAAACACATTATGAAAGAAACATAAGTTGACAAGTATGGCACAAACGCTTTACTGCCATTGCAGACTGGTGTCAATGGGATTCTAGTAGGCGATTAAACGAACTGTTACAGCAACTTGATGGTACTGCTGCACAGTATGTATTTTATGAAATATCTCCAGACTACCCGCATGACTACAATTGTCCTTGACAGTAGTTTTTTTCAATTCAATAAACGTTGTTAACTGCAAGGGGAGTCGATTGTAGAATTTGCATCAGAATTGAAGCGACTTTATGACAAAGCCTACGTTGACTGAAATCCTGAATTGAGGCGACAACTTCTGTTACAGTGCTTCTTGCAGGGTCTTCGAGATGACGAAGTCAGATTTACATTTGAGTATAATAAAGAGCCACTACAATAGAGGAAGCTGTACATCACGTCATAAACTATACGGAAGCCAGGCGTACGTCTCATTCTTTGACATACACCAAGTCAAAGTATGATAATAATTGTCGTGCGCTTTTCTGATGACAGTTACGATGATCGGGTTTTACCATGGGGACAGCCCTCTCGTTCCATACTTCCCAGGTCTTACAGTAGCCATACTGTTAGAGAGGTGAAGAATTCCTCTGCCTTAAAGGTCAACAACTCGGCTGCTCTGAAAAAGAAAGAACAATGTGATGAGAAGCTCAAAAATGACCCGCAAGCTAATGTCATAATGCACAAGCTAGACAAAATACCGCTAAACCTGGACAAAAACAATGCCCCGAAAATTAAGAAAACTGCATCTTCCAGTAATCAGCCTTGCTTTGCTTACATTCAGTGTTACACTTGTTCAAACTATGGTCATATGAAACGTGATTGTCCAGTCAAAATCAGGAATCAAAAACCATCCCAACCCAAGTCTATGCAGGGGCAGACTTATAACACTGTCTCACAATACAACCCCCAGTCATACAGAACCACACCGTAAAATCAGTCGAAGTCCCAGGCTGAAAACATATCGTTAAACTGAAACGGACCTATTCCTATGACCGGGGTATGGTGCATAGTAACAAATAAAACATTGCCAAGAGAGTAGTGAGAAGTGAAGGTACAGATATAGAGGCTGAAACAGAAGGTATTAATCTTGTCTTTACGGGGTCAACACAAACCATAATTTCTGAAAAAATGTTTAAAAGTGATAACAGAAACAAAGCGACCAGTTCTCAGAAAGACAACTGGGTTATCTGGGGCATCAAGTCAACCTCTAAAACAATTTGGAATTGGTGTATACTCTATAAAATTAGGTGCATTAAAACTGCAAAGAGATATTATTGTTGCTAATATAGTTTATGATGTCTTTTGAAGACTGACATATTACAAAATGATCCTTAGGGCCCAGATGATCTACTGTGTATTATACAGTTCAAGAACACGTCCATACCATGCATTCAAGTTCGGAAACTTAGATCCGCAGATCACTGTGTGATTCTAGGTCGTATTGAAAGCATCACTGACGTCTTTGTTGAGCGCTTTGAAAGTGATGACCAAGTTAAAGGAAGTGGGATTATCATTGAACCAACTGAGAAATTCAAAGAAAGGTATCAGATGGTTGCAAGCTTGAGTGATTTGAAAGATGACACTGAATGGAATAATATGAGAAATGTAAGTCAAATAAAGCGAGGCATACCTAATCATGGAAGGTTGGATCATCAAACAACAAAGATAAGACGAGTACAACAGGCTCAAAAGGTTCCAGGTCACTTGGAGGCACTGTCTCAATCAGCTTCAAAAGGTCGAACTGACAAGGAAAAAGAGAGAATAGCTGACATGTTCCATAACTTTCAGGACACTTTTTACAAAGATGAGTTTGATCTGGGGTTGATCACTGTTACTGAATATTGTATAGATGTAGGCAATTAAAAACCAATCAATCCAGCACCAAGACGCGTACCATTTGCACTAGAAGAGGAAAACGTAATAAAGCTGATTGTAAAACAAGGAATTATTCGCAAAGTACTTCACCATGGGCGAATCCTATGTGTCTAGAAAGAAAAACAGTCTGGAAAAGTTAGACCCTGTGTGGATTATCGTCGCTTTAATACCATTACAAAAAAGGACGCATTTCCACTTCCGAGAGTACAAGACTGTCTACACGCAGTAGGTGGTGCAAGAGTCATATCCACATTTGACTTAACCAGTGGATTCCACCAAATTCCTATCCGGGAGTCTGATATTTCCAAGATCGCATTCTTCGCTAAATGTCAGTGCAGCAACAGCTGAAGCTTTTCACGCGCACACACCGCATAACTCACTTTTGAATTTCAAGTGTTTTGACACGAAGTAGTCTCAATTTGCACTCACGTGCAGTTACGCGGAAATTGCAGTTGTCTTTTGAACAACGTTAGCTTGAGCCAATTTAGAATGCAAAAAAAAACACACAGACAATGAATAAAGTCAGTTTATACGTTAAACATCCCCATAGAATTCGTTTTGACCATATTGGCATATTTTGCATAGCCTAACTCGCGGTTCAAATGTGAAGATCTGACATTTTGAGTTTTTTTAAACTCCAAAATTACCGATTTCTCAAAACGGTCACGAAGAATGTGTAGTGACCGATTTATCTTAAATTAACAGAAATGATAGATCAGGACATCTTCTACCTTTCCTGAAAATTTCGGCAAAATTCATGACTACTCATTTTTTGAGACCGTTTTGAAAGATGGTCACCCTTTTTTGCCACTCAAAACACACATATTTAAAATATCGGCTACAAGCTAAATAAGCAAAACTGAAAAATCAATAATAGAAACGTAAAACACGAATATTTTCTACCCCGGACATAGTTATTTAAAATGTCAGTAAATCAGACTTCCAATTCAACCTTCAACACTTTTCTGCCTGTCTTTTAAGATATTTACTGTAAAAATCAGCAGCATAAATTATAGGCGCTTATTAAAAATCGCGACTACTACAGTCGGCTATTGTTGTGTTGAATGAACTTGGATAATTGCAAGTGAATAATTAACAAGTCCAGGATTTAATGAGCAAAAAGACAGACCTATTCATGTGTTAACTATGGTCATGCTTGAATGATGTAACAAATACTTGTAGAACAGCTACTAAAAATACAATCGACAGTACAGTTGAGCTTGGATCAAGGACAAGGTCATGCCATGTGTCATGTCACGTTCGCCTCGATTAGGGACACTGACAACTATGGTGATTACACATAAGCAAAACAAAGGTATGTACAATCTGGGATGAAATAATCGTCGTATAAAGCCCTGGTACAGTACTCGGTACTGACCCATAAATGTGTTTTCCCCCTGCATGTTCATGTTTATCAATCGGTGTTTCTCCGTTTGCTAAAATTTAATAAAAGCACTAAAATAAATTTATATATTATTTCTACAGTTGCAACCTCCTTTCCACCCATCACACCCCAGGACGTAACAGCTTATAAGCACAATACGCGAGTTCATATAATTTTCCTAAAAAATCATTGCTCTAGAATGTGCCAGACTGCATTACACCATATTAAACCATGTCAATGTTTTCTGGAGGGGGCGGGGGATGTTTGTGTGGTGGGGGAAGGGGAGGGAGTGATAATGCCCCCTATATCCTTCCCCACCCACAGAATCGGTGCACTGCACTTGCACCCACTTCCCGCTTCACTGCCCAATGTTTGCATATAGCTACAGCGCAGTACTGTAAAGGATTAACAGATCTATATAAACAACAATTGATTTTTCTTTCAGGGATCCTTGCAGATTTTTGCCACCTTCTGTCAAGTGGCATCACCAAGTTTCAGCTCTGAGACTGAGCCTTGCCCTGGGTAAGCTAAAGCAATAAACTTTTGTATAGTTGACGCCTGTGATATAGGTTAATTAGGCTAATAATATGGCAATATTTCGAGCCACCCCAGAGAGTGGAATTCAAAAAACGTATCTAGACTATTCTTACTAGCAAATATTAATATTTCAAGCCGCCCCATAGAGGGAAATTCAGGACCGTACTTTAGGCTACTCTTACTATCGAATATATTTCTATGATTGTTTAACATGTTTTTTATAAAAAAAAGATTTTAATAAGCTTTAAAACTATTAGATACCGATTTATTTGAGTGGCAAAAACAATGTGTACGGATTTTTTTATATTCTCATTAAAGTAGCTATCCCGTCAACAACAGTCACATTTTATAAACATTATGTACACTGTTTCTAAACCTACTGATGACAAAGAATATATATAACTTACATATATTGAGAATCCAAACTACATTATTTCACAGTATAGACGGCTTTAACCAGCCGGACCAAACCCCAAAACTGGAGCGTCAAATTACAGAGTTACCACCATTTTACGAATATTCAATCACAGGTATTCTAAGAATCTATTAATAAATCTATACTTTTAATTGGCACATATACATTGAACCTGGATAGAGTTTCTATAAACGGTTTTCTAGTGTAATTGTGTTGTTATTTAGCGAAATAGCTACTTTAAAAAAAAAAGAGGAGTGTTATAAGGGAGTCGGTTAGTTTGCAAAAACATAAAAAAAACAACTGTGTGCCAAACTATGGTCACATCTCATTGGAACACTTTACTTTCTTTTTTTTCTTTTTTTCTGTGATATTTTGAAATTCTATTTTGATCACATAAAGGATAAACGATGATACAACGTGAAAGTTTGTCTGATGTTGTCAGTTTACATCGATATTATTAAGACCGCCCCAGTTAAATTGTGCGTTCCTGTTACAAATAATAGGACACTTTAAAAGGACACAGGGCAATCTTGAAGATTTCTTGGAACATTAGTGTCACAGATTATTAGTCCAGTTTCAATTTCACTTTAAAAACTGCTTGCATAGAATTAAATAAAATATAGGTTTGTTATTTGTCTTCGTTATTCTACCATAGGATTAAAAATATTATTGGTGCCGGGTGCAATCATATCTGACAGCACTGAGTTAGTAATATACATAAACTTTTTTCTTTATACTAATATTATAATTAATATTAATGATTGAACAAATGCAAGTTATGTAGAAAACTGACTAAGGCCATAATAAATTAATTGCTAGATTCTCATCCCCGCCCGTCCCCGTTTTTTTATGTCGACACGGTAATTTTAATTTCTTCAAAAAAAATAAATGTAAAAAAGAAAATTGAATAAAACAAATTGCTGAAAGTATGAACACTATTAAAATGAGTTTTCAATCTTGGAAGTACTCAGTAGTATGTTTTACTATTTTTGCCTTATGCCGAGGCCATTTTCCATTTGTCGTATAAAATAAAATATAAAAAATAACATTTCACCCTCAGCTCCTATTTTGAACTAAATTTAGATGAGAAACTAGCAATTAATTTATTATGGCATAACGGGACGCCCGTGAGTTTTTGAGAAAATCAAGATTGCCATATGTCCCTTTAAACCAGAAGACATTTTTTTAACATGCATTTTACTAATAAGTTAAATAGTTTATTAGCCTCGCACTGTTTACATGAAAGAAAATCATTCAACTCTGTGTATGTATCACAGGCCATCCAAGACAAATCATATGGCTTACCTAAATATTTTACACTTTGCTACAGTAATTCGGTAATAATTTGGATAGTTATAATGCCAGTGGATTACCGAAAATATAGAATGGTGTTAATGTTTCACTTCCATGATGTAAGATATGTGATAAATCATCCTTCAGAACAAATTGAAAAAAAAATATAATTTTTTGGCGCAACAATTAAAGGATCGACCCCTTAAAAATAGGGTCGGTTGGGCAACTGGAAACACACATCTATTTTTCGCTTTGGACTAAATTATACAGATACGGTATACTATATAGAGAATAATATACAGGCATTTCATATCCCATCCTGTATTGCCCTGAGTCGCCAATATCTGCCCGAGAGCTTGTTAGCGGTGATGGGAGAAATATGATTAAATATTAATTTCTTGGCAGATATAATAGCTGGTCTTTCACGATCGAGTGCTGATTTATTATATTATTTATTAAAGGAGTTTGAAAAAAGATACAATGCGACGGCTTGGCGAACACCAAATAATTTTTGCTAAAGAGTTTAATAAATACTAGATGATTTTGTGAGGTTCTATTTATCACACAAAACCCATACAAGTTGATGGTACAACGTGAACATTTCTCTGTGATGTCAATTTACCTATATATTAATAATACCGTATTTCCTCTATTAGAAGCGCCCTCCCTAATAGAAGCGCCCCCACCTGTTTTAAGAAACCTTACCTTCTTCAAAAATCTAAAAGTTCCTAAAAAACACGCACTGTTTCCGTCTTTACCGCTAATGGATTTAAGTACGGGAGTTGTTTCCTTCGACACTTGTATGGTCTATGACATAAACCTTAAAGCGCTATCATCAACAATACAATTACCGCTTTTATTTATCTCTTTCTTTCAATTTACTATTTATCTTTTATTATTATTTAATTCATACGCAACCAACCCGTGTTGTAATCGCCAAGTTTTACGGAAATGTGTATCATATAGATGCAGAGTGATGACAATAATATACTCATTACATTGTCGGGTTTAGGTTTAGTCAATACCGGTGTAACAGTAAAAGATCGCCGTACAGTAATTCTACAAGGAACCAGTCGGGAAAGGAGGTGAAATATATTGAAAATTTGTATCATAACAGTAGCGCCCCACTTCGCACTTTGCATAGCGCCCAGGAGCTACTATTAGAGGAAATACGGTATATACGACAGCCCAAGTTAAATTCCCTTTAAATATAACAGGACACTCTGTCGATTCATGTGAAATTACATGCATATATCACATGGCTTATATATTTTTCACCACCATCCTTTTTAACAACTTGTTTTGTTCATTTCAGAGACACATCATCTGGTCTCGAGATGCCCTTCGTTCTTCAAATACCATTGCAACCCTGAAAGGCGTGGATTTAACCAAAGGAGTTGACTATACTGTGATCGCAAGATTCTAATCTCCAGGAAATATATTAATTTAATTAGTCCAAATCAGAAACGCGGTTAAGTTTTCTTCGGCCTTATGTGTTACAGTATATACTTGTTACTGCGTATCCCGCTTGAGATGTGTCCGTCTGGTCATGATGTTGACTTCAGTTTGGCAATCCAAGGACTGAGCAGACGTTATTTCTTTAAAGAACCAAAATGAACATAATTATATCGCACAGAGACTATATAATGTGTAAAGCTGTTAAAAAACACACCAACATGTATACAATGTCATACTTCTTTTATTCAAAAATACTTTTGGTGTTTTACATCATTTTAACACATTTTAGGCCATATATGACGGTTGATTTTCTGTTGTAAGTATGAAGTAAATTTCATTATTGTAGTATTTAACAGATGTTTAGTTAATAAATAGAATAGAAATAAAGTATTGTATTATTTATTCTTTGATTCAGTTGGATCTATGTAAAAAAAAAGAGTTTCCATTTGCGTACATTTATCTGAAACTGAAAAACTGCCTTTTGGGAATACAAGGTCATTTTAATATTCAAGCTTTTGAAATGGATCTTTTGTAATTAAAGTGAAACATGGCAATCTTGAAGTGTACATCAAGCACTGTAATTAGCATCTCGAAACATGTTTTGCTCTACTTAGCGGTACTTGTCTGATAAAGCAAATGTCACTGGTCTAGCCTGGTCAAGTAAAATTAATTTGGTTGAAGAGTGCATACAAAATATTTATATGAGAACTGAACACTTATTTTTGTGTCGCCTGCTTAGTATGGCAGACACTTTCATGCTTTAACCTGCAACCTAACCTTGGCCATGAATTGAAAAGTATTTTAACTATGTTCATGAAACTTCACACACATCTTCATCTCAAGGAATGTTGTTACACATGTGCAATACCTCTGACTTTCTTTTGGCAGAGTTGTGCCCTTTTTATCAGCCTAACCTGAAATGTAACCTTGGAAATAAGCACACAGCACTGTCAGCAGGCGAAGCAAAACACACGTCTAGTTCAAGGTCGACTTAGTGACCGATTCCCACTAATTACAGTCTGGAAGCTGATATTTCCATGTATATACTAGTTTGACATTTTAAGCCGTTATATTTGTTTGGCCAAGTGCCGGTGTAGTGGATAATGCGGTGCACTTAAAAGCATAGGATCCGGGTTCAAGCCTCAACGGCGCCATTGAGTTTCCTCAGTGTGTTCGTCATTTCAAATTAGCCTCGTCAATCGCAAGGGGACATAAATCCTCCTATCCGAAGTTTATATATCGAAGTCTATTCTCCGAGCATGTTTAATAAGCAAAAGTAGGAGTAGTGCAGTTTCTTAGATTCCAATGAGACACCTACCCTGACCAGATCCGCCTGTTTATTGTTTTTATGGGTGGGGAGGGTGGTGGTGGTGGTGGGCGGGAGGGTCCGGTGGGGGATAACCAAATAAATTTGACTGCAGCTTTGTTTTAGTAATTTGATGTTAAATATGGCTGCATATGGTGACAAGGATTATGGCCCTTTTTGTGGAATCCCATTGCAAGTGCATTTATAAAAGAAAAAAAAATAGAACTCAAATAGTCCTGAATATTTTTATGTGTAACTTGCAGTGCAAATTGATTACACTTTTTTCTAGACGGTGCTGTACTTGAATAATAAATACTAACTTGATAAAAGTGTTTATTGGCCCATACTCAGTTTAATTATGTCATACTCAAGGTCATGTGTGTATGGAATAATTCACAAATACATCAAGTATGTATATATAATTCAAGGGTAGCACTGCCTAGATAAATGTATTAACATATTAAACTGAAAGTTTCATGTAACAACATTCAAGAGTATTTGAGTTCTAATTTTCATCTCTTTCAACTGCAATCTCAATGGGATACAAAAAAGGGGACCACTACAGCGCGTGGTCAGTTGAGTTCCATAATTCCTGATTGGCCAACAAAATGCACACCGAGAACTTGAACAGCGGTCCATCTTTTTAAATATAGGCTACAGACTATTTTTCAGACTTTAGTGTGAGTGCAGTATTACCCTCTTCACCGAATACCGAATACGCACCTGTATACGTTCACTGACTGACACCATTTATATGTTTTGACCGACAGTGCCGAGTCGAAAATTGTATCGTTTTAGCGTGTAATTTTGATAAAGAAATACCATGATTTTCGTAGTACACATCATGTACTATTTAAGCTTAAACAACACATTTTTAGTATCTCCTCATATTTCGTTAAAAAAGAACACAAAGTGTTAACATTTTTAAACGCATTTTAACAATGGCATCTCTTACGAGTTATTTCCCCTCGCTTCGAAATTTTAAGTGGGTGAATCTCGCAATTTCTCGCGCAGTAAAGCTTCTAAAAGTCAATACAGCTAAAGATGACGAAACTTAAAGGGGAACTGACATTTTAATCATGTAAACTTGTTACAATCTTCCAGATTACGCGTTTAAAACGGCGGCCGTTTCACTTTTTTTTGCCGTTGACGGAAAATGACGTACTACTTTCCGTTGTCATGTGTTGCTATGATAAGTAGTCGGCGGAGCTAAATAACCACTCTGCTTCCCACCTGTATGGCTTGTATGAATACCTAATTACGCCAATGGGAATGACCAATAGTCCTGCGACCTTTCAGCGTGTCATGGAAATTGTTCTTCAGGGACTACAGTGGAATACATGTTTGATATACCTGAATATACCTGATATTCTGGTGTTTGGTGCTTCCTTTGATGAACATTTCAAAACAGCGTTAACTTTTTAGGGCACACAATTTCTGCAGATGGTATTAAACCCAATCCAGGCAACTTATTCAAGGTGAAGGCGTGGCCTATCCCGATGAATGCCAAGCATGTCAAACAGATCTTAGGGCTGGGATCCTACTATCAAAGATTTGTTTTAGGGTACAGTGACCTTGTTAGACACACAAAGACACCCAATTTGTGTGGGCAGATGACTGTCAAAATACCTTTGATTCTTTAAAAGAGAAACTAATTGGAGGCATAATTGTAGCTTATCCTAGAGATAAAGGTCTGTACATACTAAATACAGGTGCAAGTGATACGCAGATTACAGGTGTCCTTAGTCATGTCCAAGATGATAAAGAACGTGTTATCAGTTATGGTAGCCGTACATTAAACAAAGCAGAAAAATAATTATTGTATCACGGACAAAGAGCTTCTTGCAATCCGACCTTTTGAAGAGTATTACAGACAATACTTACGGGGTCGAACTTTCTTGGTACGCAGTGATCATCAAGTTTTGACTTACCTATTCAAGTTGAAAGAACCAAATTGCCAGGTGGATTGAAATTGTGTCTGCATTCGACTGCAGCATAGAATTTTGTCCGAGAAATAAACACGAAAACACAGAAGCCCTGTCTCTTTTTCCAAATCCATTGGATTGTCAGTGTTTCGAAGCTGATAATCTTGAACCCCTTCGATGTGGTCCCTGCAATAAATGTAGTAAATGGGTGCTTGAAATGACAGGAGAAACTACTAAAAGTACAACAAGAGGTTCAGACGGTAATGCAAGTAAAACGTTATCTCTGTCAGAGGAAAGTGAATCTACACAGAGCATAAGAGCTGTGTCTACACGGTCCCAAAACTCATCTGACAGTGCAGCTGTTAATCAATGGACCTCCGCTCAGGACATTGTTCAACTGCAAAACTTACAAACTGAAGATCCTGACCTGAAATTGATAAAAATTTCATCAATCATAAATGCAAAGACAAGGCCGCTACATTCGGAAGTTTTATCATTAAGCCCCGCGGTACGACACTATTGGAGCATTTGGAACTCCCTTACCATGATGAATGGCTGAATATATCGTTACTTTTATCGAAAACATGGCATTGAATCGCACCAATTCATTGTCCCAAGGTCTCTGAAGTCTGACATAGTAAATCAGATGCATAATTCCGTCCTATCTGGGCATTTGGGTAGAAAGAAAACATTAGAAAAAACCTGCAGCGGTTTTATCGGTTCGGTATCAGAGAAGACGTAAACATGAGGATACTGAAATGTGTAACATGTGCATCCATAAAGACACCCATTTGTCAACCTCGAGCACCACTTGGAAATATGCAAGTTGGTGCACCCCTTGACAGACTGGCTACTGATTTCCTCGGTCCGTTACCTTGAACTCCACGTGGAAACCGCTACATACTCCTTGTCACTGACCATTTTACCAATTGGGTTGAAATCCTACCCGTTCTCAATCAATCTGCGGAAACAATACTTTGAATGAGGTCATAATTCGATTGGGATGTCCACTTACCATCCTCTTCCATCAAGGTCCACGTATGAAAGTTCCATTTTCAAACAACTTTGTCGCATGTTAGAGATAAAAAAACCGCGAACATCTGCGAGAAATCCAAGGTGTAATGGAGCAGCCGAAAGATTCAACCGTACTCTTTTACGAATGGTATAGTCATAACTATGCGGCGAGCAAGAAGACTGGGATTTACACTTAGGTTGTCTGGCTGCTGCTTACAGAGCTACCCCCAATGAATCTAGTGGTATCACCCCTAATTTACTGATGCTTGGTATTGAGGTGCGATTACCTGCAGAACTAATTTATGATGGACAAAACAACCATCCCACCACAATAACTAGTTATGGCGATTACGTATATATCCTAAGGGCTAAAATGCAGCATGCGCATGGAATTGCACGTAATCACCTTGCAGTCAGTGCACAAAGGCAGGTAGACCTGTATGACGCCAAACTATATGTCTTCCGTTATACAGTGGGCGATCTTGTGTGGGTTGAAAACCAAAACTTCAGACCGGGGCAATCCCGAAAACTGCAGCCGGCTTACCAAGGGCCCTGCATTATAATTGCAAAATACAATGACAATACACTTACAAGGTTCAAATTGATAAAGCGTCCGAGAGAGTTCTCCATCACAATACGATGAAGCCTTACGAGGCGGACACCGTACCACGATGGATACGGAAAATTCAAGTTTAAAAATAATTCAGATGATAATAATAATTCAATCTACAGTCATTTTAGATACTCAGATAAAAGTTAAGTCCTACGTGACGCTCAGAGGAAGGGCCTATAGATGCCTCATCTGCCGCCCACTTATGTCCATGGCCTATGTGGCGGAGAAAAAGAGGGTAGTTTCGCACATCTACAAAGACCAGGTGGAACTACACAGGTCCCCATTTTCCCGCAGGATCTGCACCTTCAAATCGGACCTGTAGTCCTTAGAACATCACGTACTCCCTGGGAACTACTCGTCGAACGGCATCAAGGTGGCCAAGTTAGAACGTAAAGGAGTGCGATTATGAAATCTTAATGCAGTCGTCCCATCCAAAGTTGTTGCTCGAGGGTCAGGACTATGTCCAACTGTCAGTCGCAGAGTCAAAACATAAAAACCTTGTTGCGAAGTCTATCCAGGAGATGAGCTTCAACTTCTGCTCATCCTTGGTTAAGCAGACCCAGCAATTTGCCATGCTGAGGGTGGAAATAGAATCATTCATGCGACGAATGTACACCCGCGATGTAGAGCGGCAGCGTCACCTCGAACTTCCACGCCATGAGGACAAGGAAATCGTAGAGCCTGCCAGCAAAAGGCGCAGAAGCCGTTCCCCTGCCAGACGACCGGGTCATGATAGGAGGCACCATAACACGGTGGAAAGCATTGTAGTGATCCCCAAAAAGAACAAGAAATAATTTTTATTTTTATTCAAATTATTTTGTAATGTAAAAGATTTTGAGAGTGGACCTTTCGAAACGGCCAAACACGACACATACAAAATATTGCAGTCTCGGTTTGATTGAGATTGTTCATGAATGGTAGCGAAATATGCTAGCTAGCGCTCACGCCCTCTAGCCCCGGGTTGAGCAGAACTCAATATTCATAAAA
The DNA here is from genome assembly GCA_037043455.1 of Cyrtodaria siliqua. Lineage (NCBI taxonomy): Eukaryota > Metazoa > Mollusca > Bivalvia > Adapedonta > Hiatellidae > Cyrtodaria > Cyrtodaria siliqua. The sequence goes on from JAWPHD010004790.1 coordinate 110,721, forward strand.
CCAAAAGTACATAAGTTTAACCATTCCGAAGATGGCATGCATATAGCTGTGGACATAGAGATATTTTCTTCCCCCATGTCCAGTGACGTATGGTCCGAGTATCTAACAAAATACTATGCCCCGAAGAGCGAAATATTTAGTTGGGAGCAGCGGTTATGAAGCCTGCATATCACAAGTAACAGCTAAAAGACTAATTTAAAAAGCAGACAACATATCCTATGAATGGTTAAACAATACCCAGAACCTTTTATCGGCCGGAGTAGTGTAACCAACGAATTGCACATTAAGTAAGAAAAAAATTAAAAGCTATTGAAAATGTACCACCGATAACTAAATATAAGTATCGGGCTTAACGATCTCCAAAGATCGAATGAATAACAGTCCTGATAGCAAGCTCGGGGGGACATTTTACTGCCGCTTCACAAGCAACGTCACTGTGCTATATAAAAGAGTATGAGAATGGACCGTTGGAACACGACACGTACGAAATATTGCAGTCTCGGTTTGATTGAGACTATTCATGAACGGTAGTGAAATATGCTAGCTACCGTAAATTTACTTAAACCCCTGTACCGCGCGTTTTCCTTCAAAAAGACATTTTATAAATAAATATATTAAGTATGAGGTACATATACACAGATCCTCATTAGCCGATTTAGGTATGAGGTACATATATACAGATCCTCATTAGGCGATTAAGTATGAGGTACATACACAGACCCTCATTAGGAGATTAAGTATGAGGTACATATACACAGATCCTCATTAGCCGATTTAGGTATGAGGTACATATATACAGATCCTCATTAGGCGATTAAGTATGAGGTACATATACACAGATCCTCATTAGGCGATTTTTGTATAAGGTACATATATACATATCCTCATTAGGCGATTAAGTATGAGGTACATATGCACAGATCCTCATTTGATTGTATGTGCATGTTTTATTCTAAAATTGTATGCAACTTTGAATTCAAAAACAAACAAAACTAATGTTTTATTGAATCACAATTATAATTCATAATATTGAGTAATATCAAAGTACTAAAGGTACTATAATTGCTTTAATATTTAAAGTTAAGACAATTAACACTTCAATTTTATGAGGTTATTATATGTTTGTACAGTTTTAAAGGTTACTGTTTATATATATATGGCTCTCTGTCCAAGCCCCTGTGCTCATACTTTGGGATAACTTCAGATAGCTTGATATTTTAAACATACGATCTAAGTAGATGTGTTTTAGATTATATAAAGTTAATAACTTATCATATTTATGAATGTATTGTAAGCAAGTGGGTGGGGGAAAGTAAACTTACCAGTTAACTTAATGAGTTTTCGTACATTCTTCATCTTATTACTTCAAACGTAGGATAACCTCCATCCATAAACATTATTTGTATCATAAATTGTGACGTTGTCAATTGCGCAAAGTTGTATCTTTGATGTACATTTACTGAGCAAATGACTTTCAATTTTAGCGCTAGGCCTCCATTTAGAAGAGTTCTTTTGTGTACAACAATCTAGTTTTAGTCTTGTAACGCTTGACTACTTCGCAGTTTAAGGCCACACGAAGATATTTCTTTAATTTATTTTTATCGTTTATTGTGTGTAAGTGTGCTTAATAATGCATTGAATATCGGTACAGGGTTAAACCTTAATTCAATTACTGTATAAGTCACATGTAAACTCTCCCAACATATCATAGTTGAGCTGACCCAACATCCCGACATGAATTTGTGGATTCCCAACTGCCCTACGACATTTTGTAGAGTTGTTGATTTTCCAATAAGATTCTGTTGGATCGCCCAACCGATTTGGTTGGATCTGTGTTTAGTATAAAAGCAGCCTATTTTTAGAATCGAGGAAGATTTTCATATTTCGCGCCGGGTGACGCCATTATACCTGTAGTTGATAGAATATTAGAGGTGCGTCAGGGGTATTTTTTGGGTAACTTGCGAAATAAGTGATCGACTAGTAGAAGGATTTTAGCTGAGTGTTCTCTTTCAATATAAAAGGCTTTGAAAGTTATTGTTTTTGTACTGAAAGTACTTGCCACAACATACTAGTATTATATAAAGGAGTAAATATAGTAGAGAGTTGTACTTATTCTATGTCCAAGAACTTTAATGGTATAGAACAAGTGAAGCCCGACAGGAATTTACATCACTTGCAAGACGAGAGCCCGCTCGGTTTTAACACCAGCTTGGCATTAAACACCTACGTTCGCATTCTTTATTTTTTTTTATATGTTAACGTGTTATTTGCCTTAAAAGAAAACGCAAACGTGTTACAGTTTGCAGTATCGGCTCCAAAGTACCACATTGTTTAAAGTTCCTGCATTTCTTCCGTTTTTACGATTGACTTCTTAATAACATAGTGTTTCCTACAAAGTTTGCATATAACACACCGACAATTCAATTTGGTGTAGGACATATGGGATAACAGTGAATTTGTCTTATAGTCTCATATAACCTCGATAATAGTCGTCTATGCTTATAGTTGTCTTTGTTTGATGATGAAGTTGCCAATGCTATGATCATAGTGAACTAGATGATACTAAAAACTCCGTCATTGTCAGTGACAACTGACCAATATGTGTAAGAAAATATATATTGTTCATATATGTATATATGTATATATGTGTATATGTGGTAACTATGTATGGTGTATGTATATGTTTATGTACACAGAGTTTATACTCGGCTAAATTGTTTCAGTGTTGCCGACAATGTTTTGTTGATGTTGAAATATCGTTATCACTGCCACTTGTTTTGTCGTATACGTCTTGCAATCCGGCTTCTCGTACACATATCATATTTGACTTTTCCCGTTTAAAACATGCTCGATTATGATAGCAGGTGTCATTGCGTTTAATTATACTGTTTTATTAACCAAAACTTCGTCATACTTTTTATAATAGACCAATATATATTTAATTAATATTCTTCATGCTAAATATAATTGTTATTGTTATTAAATATGAAACCTATCATTACCATTGATAGGTTAGCGTAAAATGTCAACATGGAATAGTAAATATCTGTTATGAATGGTTGTCACCGGTCATTGTTTGTAAACTAGTCTTGTGTGAAGCATGCAATTTACTAATAGGTGAATGAGTGGAAAAATGACAAGGCCATCTTAAAATCCACGCTTTTCTCGGTAAGAAGAACTATTGAGAATCTTTAAAGCAGCTCAGTCATCCGTAAAGGCAATAGAGTTTATTGACAAATTATGTAATCGCGTATAATCCGCAATATATTGTGTATTACTGAGCGCACTATTATAATTGCTCTAATGTTAAGCGCATTTTATTATTATGCATGTTTAACTCGTTTGCTTCGTACGAACATTTGTTCTAGATTAATCTGTCATCTTGTCCAAAACATTAGTTTTACGACACAAAACATTATGATCGTTCTTTCTTGAGCAAAATTAAAACATTTTAATATCAAACTAAATAGTGTAGGACTCTCGGTATCATTTCGATACTCAACTATGCCAGTCATCAGGTCATTTGTGACTGATACTTTATCTTGTTTATATAACCAGAGTCTATCTATTCTTTTCTGACTTATTCCCTTTTTGTCCCTCTCTTCTGTCTCGCTGTTCATGGAATCAGTAGCACAGCCGCCCATTCCTGTTTCATATGGCCATTCTTTCTCTCTAAGTATGTGTACTTTAATGTGTTCCTAAAACCCAATGGGTAATGATGTTATGACCTGGAGGATGGCCATTGGACACTTTAATGTTGGATACAATGTGGGTTGAAATAAATAATCGTAACGGCTCGTTTTTGATACGTACAGTATACCGACAACCAAATTCGAATAATATATTTTGGAACAACCTGAATATCACAATAGAAATGGCTTTCGAAATATCAAACACTATTATCATAGTCGGAGACATAAATGAAGATCAATTAAGAGATGAAAATCATAAACTATTATCCTTACTAACAATATGACAAATGTGATTACCGAACCAACTAGAATAACAGATCTTTCTTCAACGATTTTAGATCCAATCGTTGTTTCGGACTCAATACATGTTTTTAATTCTGGTGTTTTTAATACATCAAGTGACATCAGTAATCATTTTGGTACATACGTACATGTCAAATTTAGTTATAATATTAAAGCGACATATACTAGGCGTGTGTGGCTCTACAAAAAAACTGACTTTGGTAAATTGAACATGCTCATTCGGGAAACCGACTGGTCTTTTCTTTATAACGGTTTTGTAAACGACGCTTGTCGAAACTTTACTGCTAAATTTGTAGAATTAATCAAAATGTGTGTCCCTTTTAAAACTGTAACCATTCGTCCAAATGACAAACCCTGGTACGACTCTGAAATCCGCCGTGCTTCAAGAAAACGCGATAGACAAAAGCGTAATGCGTCAAAACATAATACTCCCTTACAGTGGACTATATATAAACGACTCAGGAATAAAGTCAATAATCTTAAGAAACATGCAAAAGAAAAATTCTATAACAATATCGAAGAAGTTATAACTGAAGCAAATGTTACTAACCAACGGCAATATTGGAAACATTTAAAGTACTTTATCAAAACTAACAAACACTCGGAAACCATACCACCTTTAAAAATCCAACTACCAAATGGTGAAGTCAGTTAACATATCTCAGATCAAGAAAAGGCTGACTGCCTAAATGACTATTTTGTATCTATATCTTCAGTTGATGATACACACGCTATGTTACCGAACTTAACACTTAAAAAAAATAAATTAGAAACTACAATAATTACAGAATCCGAAATAATTGATATTATACAAATATTAAATGTTAACAAAGCAAGCGGGGACGACGAAATAAGTCACAAGATGCTAAAAGAATCAATGTATACTGTTGCAAAACCGTTATGCATAGTTTTTAATAGATCATTACATGAATGCATATTTCCAGATATTAGGAAAACCGCTGTGGTCATGGCGTTTTTTTAAAAAAGCGACGCAAGCGTCCCTAGCAATTATAGACCGATATCGCTACTTAGCTGTGTAGGAAAGGTCATGGAATGGATAGTTTTCAAACACATGTATAACTTTTTCCATATTCACAATCTCATTTATAAATACCAATCCGGTTTTCTACTTTACTTTAAACATATTTTATTGCTTTTCTTCTATATACAAGCAAAAGGGTTGGGCCACAAGTTCTTCCAACATTAATAAAGGCCCGTCCCAACAATTTTGTAATTAACAGCTAACAAGATGGCAATACAATTAACATAAAATATTCAAATACATTTTTCGATGAACAAAAGAAGAAAAAAGGAGAGGAGTAAGTAGAATAAAGTTCTAGGAAAAACTAAACAATAAGGAATGAGTGATGATGCTGTGGTTGTAGGATCCTGCCCCGAGCGGCTGTCATAACAGTGTATATAATGTCTAGTCGTTATCAAATCGTTTAGTATCTTTAATGTATATTTGAACATGATTAAAAATAGTGCTATTATCTTTATCTGTATAACTATCTTTTCCAAATAAAAATACACGAACGCTGAGCGGGTGAAATTGACGGGTAGCATGAAAAAGACGAAGTCGTTCATTTAAATAAAACGGACATTGCATAAAATAATGTTCGGCGTCCTCCTTTTCATGCCAACACTTCTCACAGGTTGCATTTTCTTTGATTTTGTTGATAAACAATTCATATTTCAGGTTACTGCATTTGTTTCTTATCCGTGCATGAAATACAGACACTCTAAGAATTCCAGAAAAATAAAAAATAGGTATTTTGGGCGGATTAAAGTATTGATTTGTAATAAGAGTTTTAAAAGCAGAAAGAGAGTCTGCATTTCGTATATGTTCAGGTATTGTATTCCATAACGATATACACGAGGGAATAAACGATTTGCTAAATAGCTGCGTTCTCGTATGAATAGATACGTAATCATTTGAATTTCTTAAGTTGTAAGGGGCAACTCTGCCAACTATGTCAGGGAATAAATTTGAAAAAAAAATCGGGCAAATAATCAGCTTTAACATTATAAGCAATTATTAATTTTTGGTATTTTCTTCTATCTTCTAATGGTAACCACCCAATTTCGGTATATAAATTACGAATAGACGTTGATCGTGTTAATCCAGTGATGATGCGAGCTGCTTCATGTTGAATCTGTTCTAAAGTGTCTTTTTGTATTTTTTGCAGCCGTCCCAAATAACAGAAGCATATTCAAGTATTGGTCTCAAAAACGATAAATATATTTGGTTTAAAGCTTTACGATTGATTAAAAACTTTATTTTCCGCATCATTCCTAATATTTTAGAGGCTGACGTAGTAATATTGGTAATATGTTCGTGCCATTTACCGTCATGACTAAACGTTAAACCCAAGTGTTTATGGTGTTCAACAAAATTAACTGGCATATTATTAAAAATCAACGAGGGTTGTTGTATATGTCTTCTGAGAGTAAAAATAATAGCTTCAGTTTTAGTTGGATTAAAATCAACAAGCCACTGTTTAGACCAAGCAAATATAATATTAAGATCGTGATTTAAGATTCCCTCAAGATCTGCAATATTAGATGAAGTACTTGCAAGAGATGTATCATCTGCAAAAATATGAGTTATACTAAGAAGATTGTCAGCAATGTCGTTGATATATATAAGAAACAATAATGGACCCAATACTGACCCTTGAGGGACACCAGCAGATGTCCCTTTAATGTTCGAGTAACTTGAAACGATAAATACCTTTTGAGTGCGTTCTGTTAAATAACTTTCGATCCATTTTAGCATATTGCCATTAATACCATTTTGTCTGAGTTTAAAAAGTAGGACTTTGATCCATAATCGATCAAATGCCTTCGACACATCACCGAAGATTATAGATGTGAATTGGTTAGCATCAATACCTTGACAAATTTGGTGATATATATCAATCAGTTGATAAACAGTAGAATGGCCTTTTAAAAAGCCGGACAGCAACTTATAAATAAGATTATTTGCAATGAAAAAATTATACAAGTGTTTATAAACAACCCTTTCCATTTATTTACCAATACAACTTAACAACGCTATTGGTCTGTAATTTGAGGCTAAGTTTGAGTTTCCTTTCTTAAAAAGTGACATTATAATGGCAAATTTCCATTTATCTGGAAATTTGCATTCAGGGAGTGATTTATTAAACAATAATGCCAGAGGTTTAGAAATAGAGTGTTTTGTATTTTGTAAAATTTGGTGGCTTATTTTGTCCTCACCAACTGAATTATTTGGATTTAATGTAGAAATTATATCTAAAATTTCAGTTTCGTTAATTTGCATATCTGTAAAAGTATTTTGTGTTTTAAGAGTACATTCTGGAAGTTGGACATTATCTTCATTCTCATGTATTAAAGAAATAGAAACAAAATAGTCGTTTAAACAATTAGCTTTATCTATATCACTGAAATAATACTCTTCTTCGCCGTTCGTAGAGGTGGTTTTTAATGGGGGAATATTTTCAGAGTTTTCATTAGACTTAACTAACTGTTTGAGTAATTTCCAGTAAATTTTTGGACCAAACCGGCTACTTTCTGATATTAAATTTTCCATATTATCAAAATATTGTTCTTTGGCTTATTTCTTTAGGTTATTTACTTTATTTCTAAGAAGCTTGTATTTTAACCAGTGTTCTGTTCTTTGTGTTCGTATTGCATTTGTCTTTTTGTCTGTCGCGCTGTCGCGCTGTCGAGAATATCGTCTTATTTCTGAGTCGTACCATGGCTTGTCATTTGTTCTAATTGTTACATCTTTGGAGGGAATGCATTCATTCATATACTTTAAGACAATATCAGAGAAACGATCGCATGCCTCATTCATAGAAACGGTATCAATAAAATCCCAAATAATTGTGCTTATCATTTCATTCATTTTATCATAACTCCAATTTTTGTAGGACCATACCCTTCGTTTTAAGGTCGGATGTAAGACTTTAGAAAATGGAACAAATATAAACGTGATTTTGTGATCACTTACTTCTGGAGGGACGTCTATTGTTCCCGCGTTTAGTGAAATAAGCGAATCAGAAATCAGGGATCAATTAACGTTGCTGATGTGTTTGTAATTCTAGTGGGTTCTAGTATCACATTTGAAAGGTGGTTTAGGATCATAATATTTGCCAAATACCTACTATTAGCATTTAACTGATCTTCATTTATATCACCAACAATAATGGTATTTTTGCATATATCTAACGCTTTTTCTATCGATATGTTTAAATTAGTCCAAAAAAGAACAGGTGTATTTGGTGGACGATAAATATTGCAAATTAAAATTTCGTTTTTATCATACTTAATTTCTACCCAAACTGCGTCAATTGAGGGGTTTTCTAATTCAGGTTTGCGTTTAGCCACTAATAATTTAGAGACATACGTTAAAAGCCCGCTAGAATGCGCAGATTTATCCAAACGATAATTATAGAATCCCTCTAATTGCAACAATTCATTACTTACATCAACTGTTAAATGTGTTTCAGTAAAACAAAGTATGTCAAAATCAAGAAGATTATGTTCTATATATTCGTATACTTCTAATATTGAAGTGTGCTACAGATAAACTGTGTTGTATTTCACTATTGTTTTGATCAGGACCGGGGTTTTCAGCAACATCTCCAGACATAATAACAAGCAACAGAACAGTTGCAAACGTTAAATTAAGAATGCTTCTGCCAAGAACAATGAGACAAAGACTAACGTAAGGAGTGATATAGGTTTCAGAATAAAGTTTAACAAAACTGAATTACATTTAAACACTTCAGAAAATAATATGCGACTAGACCTGTTATAAAAATTTCCGATTGCCATCCTCCATGCACTTACGTCGTTACCCATTAGGTAATACAACTGTTCTGAAACTAGGATTAGACAATCGGGAATGTAGGTACCGTGACAACGACTCCAAGCAAAACATCACCACACAGCATGATTCAAAGAAGTTAACAGAAGATACTGAAGGAACGATGAAAAGACACGAGTACACACACTCGTGGAAAATCTGAGTATCTGATTATCATTATAGTAAGATACTTGTGAACCAGCCGGAGACCAAAAAAAAAAAAAAAACACAATTTATATAGACATGTCTTTCAAATAATGCTACATAATTAGAACGGATTATAACAAATCAAAAAATCAACAACACAAAGCAAAAGAAAACCAGTATACAATTGTAAATGAAAATAATTAGAATAATCTGCATTTACCCTCCCATATGCATGCACACCAATGTATTCATACGCATATGTACACGTATATACATACATACACATATACCCATATTCACATAACACATACACACATATATATATATATATATATATATATATATATATACACACATACATACATATACACACATGCCTACACTCATATACATCTACATGCACATACCATATATAAATACACATACATACACATAAACACATACACGTACGATTTAAACGTACACATAAACCTACCTACACGTAAACCTGCATATATGTATTCATTAATACGCATCTACACATGAGTGCAAATATTCGCGTACACTCGTACATACGCCAACGACAATGATATACATATATATATAAATATACTCATACACATACACATACGTACACATACATATACACATACATATATACACATACATACAAACGTACACACACATATGCACACCTATACACATATATATACACACATATACATATACACAGATACATAAATATATATACACATATACACACATACATACACACAAATGTATACATACATACACACATACATACACACACATACACACATATAGGTAGCACTTACTCGGTGTTTTTATATACTAATAGTTATATTTTACATGTATATACCATTGAAAGGTTCATTAAGATTATCGAAAAACATATATAGTAAGTACTTATTACATAAAAAGCACCAATTACACAATTTGAATATACCAACCATTTAACTGGTAATATACTGCAGTACCAACACTCGACAATTAATCTGACTAAAGATTTATCTGCTACAGGTAACGGTCAGTATAACGTCTCTATGCAATGTGTTCACGCACGCACTTCACAATTATCATTGAAAGAAAACAGCAAATTCAACAAAAACATAATTCAAATGAGTTCAACTCGGGTTTGTCATGATACACGCACATTCACTGTATAATATCTGATGTCACACATGAAACCGGTTAAAACATGTTATAGTATGAATGGTGACTCGTATACTGTTCGGTGTGTTTGTGGAGTGCGTGGTCCAGTGGTAGAGCGCCGAACTCCAGATCGAAAGGTCGTGGGTTCGATCCTCGCCGCGGCGCGGCCACGTTATTTATCCTTGAGCAAGATAATTAATCTACATTGCTTAGTTCTGGTTCTACCCAGGAAGCCATCGAGAGTGATTAATTTAAGTTGCAATAACTTGTTTCGCAATCGATGTAAAATAAATATGTTTAAAACAAGTTTGACCTAGATCTATAGAAGCGTTCCGGCTTTCTCCCAGGTCACTCTACAGCCTACCAGCTTATGGACATGTACCACCATATATGCCAAGCTTTCGATGCCAAACAGTTTACGTGTATAGTTTTTAATGATATTTCAAAGGCATTTGATCGTATATGGCATCAGGGCCTCATATTTAAGATAAAACAACATGGCATTGACGGTAAACTCTTAAGTTGGTTATCAAGTTACCTATCTGGCCGTTTTCAAAGGGTTCGGGTCGGGACATCCACATCTGAAACAAAAATGTTGAAAGCCGGGGTGCCACAAGGATCAGTCCTGGGTCCAGTGCTTTTTCTAATTTATATAAATGATATTGCCGAAAACATGTTAAGTATAACGCGTCTTTTCGCAGACGACAGTTCTCTTTCAATGTCCACATCTAGTATAGACGACATGGAAGGTATTTTAAACCATGATTTATGTATTATATCAGATTGGTCGAAACGGTGGCTTGTTCAATTTAATCCAAATAAAACTGAAGTGCTATTTTTATCTCTGACACGCTCGGATCGCCGTCCACAGCTACGTTTAAATGTCGTTCATCTTACATTTGTAGAAAACCATAAACATTTGGGAATAATATTGAGTTCAGGTGGTAAATGGCATGAACACATTAACAGTATAATAGCTTCTGCGTCAAAAGTTTTAGGCCTAATGCGACTTTTAAAATCAAATTGAATCGTAAAACACTTAATCAGATTTACCTTTCATACATGCGTCCCATCTTAGAATACGCATCTATTGTGTGGGATGGGTGTTCTGTCTGTGATCGAGAAAAGCTTGAAAAACTCCAATATGATGCCGCACGGATTGTTACTGGATTAACAAGATCAGTATCAATACAAAAAATATTATCTGAAATCGGATGGCTCTCATTATCCGACAGACGTAAATCACAAAAACTTGCCATTGTTTATAAAGTCAATAACGGTATAATGCCTCCTTATGTTACTAACCTTTTCCCTCCATTTGTCCAGGAAAATAACCCTTATAACCTAAGAAACAATAACAACTATGAGACAATGGCAAGAAGAACGAAAATATTTTCCAGATCCATCTATTACTCTGTGGAATAACTTACCAATCGAAATTAGAACTATCTTTAAACGCAAACTTAAAAGCTTAATATATGTTAGCCCTACAGTTCCTAGTTTCTTCTTACATGGTCCGCGACCACTTGCCGTTATAAACGAGAGAATTCGTAATGCATATAGCAATCTTAATAACGATCTTTATACAAATCATTTACGACAATCACCAAGTTGCGAATGCGGACATGTAATAGAAGATGCAGAACATTTTATGTTTAATTGTAATAAATTTCACATACAACGACTTACTCTATTTCAATCCACTCGACGTTTTCATTCGCTAAGTGCAAACACTTTGCTTTTCGGTCAAGAACAACTCTCAGATGAAGAAAATACATTAATTTTTAATGCTTTCCAAAAATACATTAGCGAAACTAAGCGCTTTACAATCTAGCACATTTTACCAAGTTCTTACAAAGGGTGCATACTGCTCTGACTTACTGTACTGAATGTCTATAATCTCGCTTTCTGCTATCACTACCTTGCTTCTTCCTATCTCTTCTCACTATACCATATTTGACAACAGGTAATGGAACTGATCTCAGGTATATTCAAGTATATGGTAATTGTTAAACCATTAATGTGTATATATTCTATGTAACTACTAGCTTAGCCATGTACATTTTTGTTATATATTGTATTGGGAAGGGCCGTAACTAATGTTGTTAGAACTTGTGGCCCAACCCGTTTGCATATTATATTGCAATAAAATATGTTTAAATCATTCTCAAATCATTTTAGATTTATTTTATTTATTTGCGGATTCAATTCTAGAGCCAAGTTCCTTTAATCGAAATGTTTGTCAGCTCATCAGAGCTACTTACGCACCGCCTGATACCGTGCACACTACTACTACCAGTATATGTTCATGATATTTATCTTATCCATTAGATGAAAAAAAACAAGAACATAATTAGTGTTGCTTCAGTCTACACCCCCGGAGATGGTCAGTCTCAATATCCTAGTGATCTAACTTGAACGCACGTTTTGAATTCATGGTAAATTACTATTCAATCTAGATGCGATAGTTCATTAGGTTCACCGGAGTGAAATAACACTCTTTTCATGGGATTTTTGAGGAAACAAATCGACAGCATGATAACTATTACCACATTTAAATATATATATTTCAGAGAACAGATTGTAAAAAATTCGGAAGTGGATACAGACGAAACTGTAATTTCAATGTCCGATGTTTCACCGACCGGAAGTGTCAATTTGATAAAAGTCAACCACCCGTCCACTGACAACGATGTGGATGCATCAGCTACAAACTCGAACCAGACATCGAGAAAGGAAAGAAATTCATTTGTTGCAGAAACGTACAAAAAAGTCAAACGACGCATTACAGTGAATAGAAAAACCGATGCCAACAAAAAGAAAAAGATACTAATATCATTTTCAGTGTTAAAAAATATCAGGTTTTTAACGTTTTGCATAGCAACGTTTGTTTTTATCCTACCAACGACCGGGGTGTTTTTACCCGCCCTTGCCAAGACGAGGGGTCTATCAGACATACAGACCGCACATCTATTGACAATAATCGCTGGCTGTGAGACCGCGATCAAAGTAGTAGCCGGATTTACGCTTGACTTTAAACCCATCCGACATCTTAGACCTTTGATTTTCAATGCCGTTTCGTTTTTACAGTGCATCGTACTGTTCTGTTTTCCATTACCGAATACGTTCGGACAATACGCCGTCCTGTGTTGTGTTGATGGTGCATTGGAGGGATTGAGAGAAGCACAGGGGTCTGTAATATTAGTGGATATAGTGGGAGTGGACAAGCTGTCAAGCTCGTTTGCGATATTGCTGGCAACACAAGGAATAGGGACACTGGTTGGTCCGCCAATTTCAGGTAACTGCTTAATGGGCAACTTTTCTCTTTATTTGTGTTTATTGCTAAGACTCTCATGCATAATTAAATAAATAAATTCTGAAAAGGGAGATATTTTGGAAGCAACAAACATAACCAAGAGAATAATGTAGCAGACTCGTTTTTAAGTCTGTTCATGAGAGGTAATGTAAGAAGCAACACCGCACACTCCCCTTAGCACTGGCTAAAGCGATATTCAACTTTAAAACCACTAATATTGGGCTCACTGATCCCGAAAGACCAGTAAAATAACACTACTGATTCGTAGCGCGGGGAGACTATTTACAGCCCCAAACTGTACTAAACATACCGTAGTGTGAAAGTTAATACATATTGATAAGGGAGATCCTTTGGGAGCACAAGCAACAGAATAAAGCAGCAGACTTGGTTTTATTGAGTCTCATTTCCGATACTGCTAAGTTGGTTGAATTGCATCTTCTGAATTTTGTTGTATATATCGCTACATGACAAGAGAGATGGTGTCATTTTGACATTGTTTATTATCCCCACTTACACGAAGATGTTCGCCGAGCAACTTTCTCATCTTAGTCGTTTTCCTAGAACTTGTAGTCGAGTTGAGAACTGATATTCGCAATATTAATAACTTAACAGCTATGTTCATAGGTGGTATCCCTATTGTCAACCCTGTCATGTTTGTGTGTCGAAATCTTTGTTTCTATTCCCTTTCAATGGTTGTTTGTTTTGTATGCATTTTTTAGTTGACTGTGTTCTGTGAAGGCTACATTTTCAGTTATACCTACGTTCATAAATAATTGCTTTTCTTGACTATGTGACGTCGTTGTATCTTATGATATAAAATCAAATGACGACAGTATGAGAAATTTTAACATTTTAATAAAAAAGACGTTTAAACACAATTGAAGTGCATTGTTGGAATTTTGGTAATTCGTATTTATTAAAGTATACAGATTGAAGTATTTATTAAATTCGCAGACTAATATACTCAACAAAAAAAGAAACTTCCGCAACTTTACCCATATATGTAGATACAATGAAAATATATTTTGTTTGGTCTTATGTGTTAATACCTTTGTTAAAAGGCCAGCACTGTCATGAAAACAATTTTCCTTGAATCAAACTTATACGCACAGTTATTCCCCTTGTTTTGGTTTAAACAACATTTCAGGATCTTGTGGTTTAAACTTTGATTTATCACAGTTTTGTTCTATTGAAATATACAGAAGATAACCCCAGCACCAAAAAGACGGAGAAAGTAAGCTGACCTGTTCACTCTTTTTTGGGCCATACAGCTTTCAAGAATGAATATTTTCAGATTACCTCCCTTTATAATACAAATATAGTGATTTCGCAAATTGAATAAAACATGTTTTAGCAGCAACACACTAACTCTGGTTTTTGATGATTATTAATATTGATCAGAATGATTGAGTGATACGTATAAAATGATGAAATTGTATCTAAATTGGTGTACAAAGTGTAACAAAGTCAACCCTATGCATATCACAGCTTAAAATGCGGAAGTTTCTTTTTTTGTTCAGTATATATAAGATTAAAGTTATTGTAATATATGTAATTTATTTTTGTATAATCGTTACCGAATCAGAGCCAGTATTCGCTAATAATACGCAGCTTATAACATACAGCCATATATACCTGGCTACCAAGTCGAACAGGTAATGTAGCGAGCATTCACAACATGCAGTCAGCAAAAAACACGTATTCAAAACAAACAAATGACATGAATATATAATTATTTTTAGATGTACGGGACACTAAACACATACACTGATAAGGTACCGTCTTGGAACAGTCAGTGGAAAAAACGCCGTTGGGAGTTAAAACTAGGTTCTATTGTGCATTGAACCTCAATCTTATCCTTTTGTCATCCCAATCAAACGGGCTAGTGTAAATAAGAAATGTGTCCTCTAACAAACTAGGTCGCATGCATAAGTAAGTGCACAATGACTTGGAAGAGTAACATGTTACCATGTTACTGAGTTACGTCAGTGTTCTAAAACAGAACCTGCGGACTCTTGTTTTAGATTGTCTCCGACCTCCTTTTGGTTCTGTTCCCATAATACAGAAGAGAAAAGGAAAAGGAAAAAAGGCGAAAGGTGATGACTGGCCATGTGGGGGACGTAAACCCATATTCATTTAATTTCATCTGCTTTAACAGTCTTCTGAAAACATCAGTAAGTTTTTTATATACATGCATTTCCAAACTTTACTATTTCATCTAACATACAACGTATTCCCTCTTTTCAGGTTTCTTCAAAGATACCTACGGAGAGTATGACTATATTTTTTATTTCGGAGGCAATATGGTATTTTTAGGCTCGTTGATTCTAGCTGGTGGCAACATTCGACACTATTGTGTACAAAAGAAAGCAAGAAGTACCAAGGAAACAGGGACGGAATGATTTATTGTGAAATTGTAGGTTTTACAGAACAGATACGAAATCCGAATTATCAATTCGTTGACATTTCAAACTTAAAAAAGAGAAGGTTGCATTGGTCGTGGGATTAGCGGGGGAGAGGGGGAGAGAGTTTCGGGGAGTCCCAATAGCTTTAGACCACCTGAGCCGAATTTTCATAGTAATCTACTGTAACCGCTCTTCGTCTGACCGACTGTTATTGTTTTGCTAAAACAGCGTACCAGATCACATTCTTTATATTGTAATTTTATAAAATAAACTATTCAGAATAGAGTGCAAACAAATACATGTATTTTGATACAAACACTTAACAATTATATTGTTTATTAAAGTGTCAAATATAAAACTATAAATTTATAACTGTACACATATTTTATCACATTCTCTACAGCAAAAGTTATAAAAAAGAGTCGATATCACAGGTCCCGTCACAGGTACGAGTATGTTAGATTATTTATATGCCAAAGTATGACAGCAGTCCGAAAGTCTTCTTTTATGAGCCCCGTGTGGAACCAGGGCAATAAAAGGACCACTGCTTATCCATGTGGAGTGGTAAAATCCCCTGGAATTTATGTTCATTTCGCAATGTTTTGTCATTTTCATTAAAGGTGTTGATCATCATCCTTGTATTATTTCAGGTGCTACGTGAGAGGTGGCAGAAAAAATGGGGGCTATATAGGAATCACGTTGTCCGTAACGTTCAATCCCGTCGCGTCAAGTAACACAGTTTTGTTCCGTCGCGTCGCGTCGCGACCCGTTACACAGTTTTATTACTACCATTTCTCAAACAGTTTTGAATGGGTTGTACCCAAACTTCACATACACATAACAACTGACTGATGACCGTATATCCCTCTACATCACCTGCTGTTGATTGCTTAATTTATTACAGAATTATAGCCCTTTATTTGACTTAGAATTTACTCGAGGGTATTCATCACCTTCAGTGATAGCTCTAGTTTTGTTTTAAAAACCTTATTCTTAACTCAACTCCTTCTTGTTATTAATCAAATATGTTTTTCTAAGCTTTTGGCGTTAAGCAAAGGACGTTAGACACATATTGTACTTTGGAAGTTTACGAAAGTCGAAAATTAAAATAATTTGACATTCGAAGTTTAATGCGAATCTCCAACATCAAAATAAGTTGGCATTCAATATTGAATAAGGAGCAGGCTGACCAGGGTTTACAGTGTTAAGAATGTTTTTATAACATTTTACATATAAAATAGCACCAGAAGGTTTGCTTTCAAATTTTAACAGACAACATTTGAAACTTGTTGGCGAATGGGTTAATATACTTACATGGAATCATGTCATGTATGAAATACAAGTAAGAAAGGATTCTATTTGACCTGCCTTTTTTGTCAACCTTTCCTGATAGTTTCAGTTGTTTATCTTTTAAAATATTAAACGATATCAGCAATAAGACGATCAATTATATCGGGTTTGATGTTATCGATGGACGTGTTTTTTAGATCGTTCAAAAAATCATAAAATTCCTTTAATTTATATGGATTAACATTTATTTTGGATTATCAAGGAGTATATCGAAATGCCAGGGTATGGTTTATCTTATTAAAAAACATATTTGAGATAATGTAAAAGACAATACAATTTTCAATAAGCGAGAGCGGCGCCATTATTCATGCGTATACGACGTGAGCATGTAGTGTTTAGACAATTATCATAGTAAGTACTAACGGACTATTAAAAGGGTCACGTTGATAAAAATAGAAAGTATACTGCCCCAAAAAATAAAGGTGAAATAAACATGAGGCATAATGGAAAGCATTATGGATGTAGACGAGACGGATACAAAGAGAAAAAACAAGTTGAAGAGGAGAAAGCAGCGTCAAAAGTGCTGAAAGTGTACGTTTTCCAGTATATTTTTCTAAATTAAATCAGTTATAACACATTGTTGATAAGAATGTACGCCTGAAAATGCTGAATATATATAGTAACGGTGTTAAGGCAACGAGAGAAGTTTCTTTAATATATGTCGTTGATGTAGACAACGGATTATTATTAAGTGTCAACTTAAAATGTATCTGCTTGTTAAATTAAAAAAAGTATATCTTGGTAAATATAATTATACTTGGAACATAAAAAGGGTATTTAGCTCATGAGGAACGTTTAAGTTAATGTGGGTTCTTTCCAATTTATATATGACCATGTATCAGTAATTAATATGCCCGGCTATTGTCAACTTTGGAACTGCTGTTTATAAATAATAGTGAAGAGTTATCTAAAATACATGTTACTCTTCTAGGTAGCTTACATATATTATTTATTATTTAAATTACCCCTGTGGTGAGCAGTAAAGTTGGATACGAAGATTGTTTTTTCTAGAATATTTTGGCAGGTGCCGCTCTATGTTTTTATATATAGTGAATGCATACGCTTGATTTCTGTGTATTTCGTCATAGCTAGGCGCCCTGCCGTAATTCGTCCGAAGGTTGTCTGTCCTTGGTAGTTCACAAATATGTCTCCCTATATATAATTCTGCCTTGTGAACGTGTATCTCTTACGAGATCCCAATTTCAAAAGTTGCCGTAGTGAGTTCAAATTCTCTCCATTTATTATATTTACTGAATTCACAGTATCCCTAAGATCCGGCACCTTTCATTGTCAATGTCTCAATATAGCTGTGTGCGGTTGAATGCTTAAATGTGGCCCACTCATATGAGCTATAATTGTATGTATGTATGCGTCTATTTGTTAAATTGTTCCTTCAGATGATTGTGTTATGGTGTAGAGATACAGTTAATCAACGTATGTTGCAGCTGCCTTTTTTAAGGAGTGAATGCATACGCTTGATTTCTGTGTATCTCGACATAGCTAGGCGCCCTGGCGTAGTTCGTCCGAAGGTTGTCTGTCCTTGGTAGTTCACAAATATTTCTCCCTATACATAATTCTGCCTTGTGAACGTGTATCTCTGACGAGATCCCAATTTCGAAAGTTGTCGTAGTGAGTTCAAATTCTCTCCCATTATTATATTTACTGAATTCACAGTATCCCCATGATCCGGCACCTTTCATTGTCACTGTCTCAATATAGCTGTGTGTGGTTGAATGCTTAAATGTGGCCCACTCATATGAGCTATAATTGTATGTATGTAGCGTCTATATGTTAATTGTGCCTCCAGACGAGTGTGTTATGATGTAGAGATACAGTTCATCAACGTGTGTTGCAGCTACCTTTTTTAAGGAGTGAATGCATACGATTGATTTCTGTATATCTCGTCATAGCTAGGCGCCTTGCCGTAGTTCGTCCGAAGATTGTCTGTCCTTGGTGGTTCACAAATATTTCTCCCTACATATATATATCTTTGTAAAAGAAAAGAAAGAGATAATCTCCGATTACACCAACCATGCTTCTTCTAAATACTACTATGCTATCCTCTTTCTTCTTATATAGTTATAGGTAGGCTGTTTGCAATAGATATAAACATAAACGGAAAAGACATAACTTTAATGTTTAAGGATGAATAACGATGACCCAATTTTATTTAATAAAATAGAAACACACCTTCAACATAATGAGGATGAAAATGCTATTATTGAAGGCGAATTTAATTTAGTCTTAGACCCAACTATGGATAGAAAGGGGGAAATATTGATACACATGAACAATGTCGCGCAAAACTATTACATATGATTGACTCGTATGAATTGAATGATGTATGATGAGCTTTTAACCCCACAAAACAAACATATACTTGGCATTCAAATACACGACCGACAGTTTTCTGCCGTCTAGATTAATTTTTAATCTCAAGCAATCTTATGAATTGCATTACTCGAGCAGACATTCGAAGTAGCTATAAATCTGATCGCTGAATATCTAGCAATAATATACAACTACAAGATACACCAAGGGGTCCTGGATACTTTAAACTGAACTCAAGTTTATGACTCGATAATGAATATCAAACAAAATTAAAACGGAATAAATGAAACGTTAGAATTTAATAAAGAGGCAAACCCAAACACTATATGGGAACTGGTTAAAGGTACTATCAGAAATAACACTATTCAATATGCAACAAAGAAAATGAAATTGGAGGATGAAAGCTGTAAACAAATTCAAAGTGAAATTGAAGAGTTAGAACACAAATATTCAGAACTCAACGAAATCCAAATTTTAGATTTAAATACAAAACGAGAAGAATTAAATAAGTTTTATGAAAAGAAGACAAATGGAATAAAAACTATAATAAAGGCACAGCATTTAGAAAGTGGAGAAAAAATGTTTAACTACTTATGAGTCTTGAAAAACACAGAGCAGAAAGAAAAGTAATGAACAGATTAAACGTAGATGGACAAGTACTTGCTGGTCAAAAATATACATTGAATGCAGAACGGTTTTGATATATTTTAAAAACTTTTATAAAAAAAGGGAGTAAGTAAAACCTAATTTCAATTTTATTCAAAATAATGTTTGTAAATTATCAAATGAATACAAAGCTTACTGTGAAGACATTATAACGGAAGAAGAATGTAAATCCGCAATAAAAATTATGAAAAATGGGAAAAGTCCGGGTTCAGATAGGATTTGTGTTGAGTTTTATAAATTATTTTGGTCTGAAATAAAATACATTAAACTATTCGTTTGAAAACGGAAATTTAACGGAACTTCAGAAACAAGGTTTAATAAACGTAATACCAAAAGAAAATAAAGACTTATCTAGCATCTCGAACTGGAGACCAATAACATTATTAAACTTTGACTATAAAATAGCAACAAAGGTTATAACATATAGATTAAAAAATGTTCTATTTAAGATAATTCATAATAACCAGAAGGATGTTATTAAAGGACGCTACATAGGAGAAAATATAAGATTACTGTTCGATATTATTGAATATTTGGAAGAAAGTGAGCTTCCTGGCCTACCGTTTTTTGCTGACTTCGAAAAAGCTTTTGGCAGTGTTGGACATGATCATACATACTCAGTTTTAGCATTTTTTAACTTTGGTCCTATGTTATATGGATCAAGATATTTTACAGTAATGTAAAAAGTGCTATTATAAACAATGACTACATGTCAGAATGTTTTAATGTGAGAAGAGGTGTACGACAAGGCTGCCCATTTCCCCCTTATATATTTATTTTAGCAATTGAAATACTTTCAATATCCATACGTAACGATAAGGCTATGGCAGGTATAAAAGTAAATTATCAAGAGATAAAACACAAAATGTTTGCTGATGACGCGATCATTTTACTAAACAGGTCTGAAAAAGGTTACAACGCTATGCTAAAAGTTTTTGAAGTGTTTGAACTTATAACCGGCCTAAAATTAAATCCCAACAAGTGTGTAACATTAAGAGCAGGAACACTTATAACGCAACATGACTTAATTTATAGTAGAAAAAAATGCATAAAATGGACATCTGAATCGGTCAAGGCACTTGGCATAACTTTTCATGCAAAAACAGCGAACATGTTTGAAATTAACTATACAGATAGATTAAAACAATTTTACAATAGTATGGATCAATGGAAAAGGCGTAAACTATCAACAATAGGAAACATCACTGTTTTAAAATATATTATTATTCCAAAATCAACGTACCTTTTTTTCAACAATTCCAAATCCACCAGAGTACATACTAAAAGAACTAAATCAAAAATGTTTTCAATTCATCTGGAATTCAAAACGAGATAAATTCAAAAGGAGCCTATTGATAAAACAATATGAAGATGGTGGTTTGAAAATGATAGATATACGAATATACTTAACCTCCATTAAAGCATCATGGGTAAAAAGAATAATAGACCCAAATAATAACGGAGCGTGGAAAATATTCTACATGAAAGAACTCGAACGCTATGGTGGGAATTTAATTTTCAACTGTAATATAAATGTAACAGATATTATGAGCTTTAAGTTTAAAAACACATTTTAAATGACATTTTGAAGGCGTGGTGTACTGCTAACTTTACAAAAAACCCGAAACATATAAAAAATTTAATGAACAAATATTGTGGAAAAAATAGCAATATAAAACACAGTGGTAGACCCTTAATATGACTTTATTGGATACAAAAACAGATTGTATGCATCCATGATACATATAATACAACTGATAGAAAACTAAAAACATTTAATTCAATCCAAAATGATTTTGACATACCTGCAACAGAATTCTTAAAATATCACCAACTTATATCTTCAATAGCAAAGCAATGGTTGCATGAACTCAAAGTAGAAACATGAACTCAAAGTAGAAAATGTCAACATACTAAAACAAAAAACGTTATGCGAATGCATTATGGGAAAGCCTTTAAACATATTAAACTCAGTCAATAGATATCTCACAAAAGTTTAAATAGATAATTTAAAAGATGACACAAAATCGAAATCCCAAATTAAGTGGGAAAATATATTTTCACAACTGCTATGAATTGGAGGTACATTTATAGAAATATATGCAGATGTAGTACAGATTATAACTAACAAATGTTTCAGTACAATTGTATATATAGGTATATTGCCAGAATTTATTTTTTTTATATAAATGCCAACTTGCCGTTTCAAGCATTTGCACATTCTGTAATATGGAAATC
The DNA here is from genome assembly GCA_037043455.1 of Cyrtodaria siliqua. Classification (NCBI taxonomy): domain Eukaryota; kingdom Metazoa; phylum Mollusca; class Bivalvia; order Adapedonta; family Hiatellidae; genus Cyrtodaria; species Cyrtodaria siliqua. The sequence continues at coordinate 133,176 of JAWPHD010004790.1, forward strand.
GAGACTTTAAACCATTTATTCTGGGAATGTATGTGGACGCAATATTTCTGGAATGAATGCCGTTTATGGATGGAGAGAACAGACGACATGATTTCCGAATTAAATAAATATAATATTTACTTTGGAGAACGAGATAAAATATTCACTTACATAACCATGTTGGGTAAACAATTCATATATAAATGTAAATATAAAGATGCGATACCGAAATTTGAGGCGTTCTTAAGAAAATTGAACAATAGGATTAACATAGAAATGTACACTTCCCTTAAAAATGATACTCTCAATAAATTTAAAGAAACTTGGAGAAAACTATTAACAACACGTGGGCTGGCCAACGATGTTCTCTAGCAAACTTATTATCTATTATCTTACACTATTCTCTTCTAATACTACCTTTTTCCTTTCCTTCCCATTACAACTCTTAACATATAGTCATACAATATATTTATTATGATTTAAACAGTTATGCAATTTCACTGTTATGTGCTGTTTAAATTTGTGTAGTAATTGTGTTTTAATGTAATGTTGTATGCGAAAAAACAATAAAAAAATATAAAAAAGCAATAAGACGATACCATTATTTTTAATACTAAACTGATCTACCAACACAATGTTTGCTCACTAGGTTCACAGACTTAATAACACAGGGGCGTAACGAAGGGTTTCATATTGGGGCGTCCATAGTTTTGTTTGCAACAACAACAACAACAACAACAACAACAACAACAACAACAACAACCATATACTACAACAACTAATTTTCCATAGTAATACATACTTTATATCTATATATTATATTAGAACGTATGTACGTATTAACTGTTCAACATTCAACAATTAAATTTGCCAAATACTAGTTTCCGTTTTGAAGCCGCATTAACAAATGATTGTGCTACGTCGACGAAGTTTAAATTGTCAATATAATCATTATGTACGTTTAACATCAACAGGCTGTTCAATCGATCTTGTGTCATTGTCGACCTCAAATATGTTTTGACCGTTCACTTGTGGCATTGGTAGCAGGCATAACCAACATCAATTTCAAAAAGTTTCAAAACTTCACTAATGTCAGATAAGGCAACTTCGTCCGGCATTTTGTCAGTTTCAAAGTTAATTTCAAATGAAAAATGACTTCAGTTGGTAACTCAAATCGTTTTGGTTCAAGTCGTCCCCATACAATTCTGTAACCGTTTTAAACTCTGACACATAGTTCGACTTAGGCTTCTGCCAAGTCATTGAGTACCTTCATTGTGGCTTTCTAGGCTATTGTTTTTCTTGTATTATATTTACACGAGCATATTTGTGTTTTACTTATATTGCCTATTGATGCTGCCTTGTTGGTTAGAGATAAGATCATGGTGGGGACTTCTTTATTTACACTGTCCTGTTTTAATGGGATGACAGTAGGGTAAGTGTGAGGTTTGGTGCACCCAAGAACCGGTTTAAACCCCCAGTGGCCTTTGTTGCCACCGACCGTTCCAAGGCGGTAGCCCTATTGCCAACCCTTTTGTGTTTGTGATGTCGTTTGCATTTTTTATTACTTTTGCCTTCTCGTTTGTCTGTTTGCGTGTTTGTTTTTGTGTTTTGTGGTTGACTGTCGTCCTTGAATGCTGCTTTCCCTGTCCGATATTTTTATATTTCTTTAGTGACACACTTCAACGGTAGCTGCTCAACCTGAAGATGGAGACTGCAATCTTCGTTATCATAACGGTCTGTTATTGAATTGGCAGTTAGGTCGATCACCTCAAAATATATATGTCGGAAATACAATTCCACAGACGATGATACTCTGCGTCAGACTATCCCGTTTCACATCGAGCTGGCATTTTGCATATTCTAGGAAGCTCTGGGTCATCCGAATATTCAATTTCAGCTATTATCTTTACCTTTCCCCAGAATCAGTCAACATTTTCGTCGGTCCTCAGAGACGACAGTGTTTTAACAGTTTCCATAGCCACTGATTTAGATTATGCCGCGGTCATATCTTTTCTCTGAATTGTCGCACTTAGATTGTCAGCGTTACGAAGGAGCGTTTCACCAAGTATAAATCCGAATATAAAACTTTTTCATATGCAATTTTACTCCCCTAATTCGAGTTTTTATGCCCGTTTCTTTTGCATGGTCTAGACTATTCCTAAAGTTCCATTAAATTTGCATAGTTCTGTATAATACTAGCTATGGCATTAGCTTTCACTGTCCATCTTGTGGGACACACTTGTCTTATATTTTGGCTGTCTCCTTCACATGATGTTTGTCTAATTTGTTCTAGCTTTGTATCTCTCTCTGGAGACTTTTTGACACGTTTAGTAATTTCTAAACACGTACTCAAAGAGTCGCTCATTACTTTTGACGCGTTAATGCTGTCGGCACTGGCTAAATTAATCAAATGTCCATGACAATGATTAAATAGGGCTCTCGGTTCTTCTTCTTTAATTTTTGTCTGCACTCCTTAGTTTATGTGTGTCATTTTATAATCATGAATGCTCTCTTTACCTACCACGCAGTCCCAAGGACGCAGCGTGAAATAAACAATTTCCGTCACCATGGGTCTTCAATGCTATCAGGTTTACCCACGGCCAGTCTGGGATTAGAATTGGGGACAGTTGGTCAATCCTAGTATTGGTCTTGGTTTTTCCAGCTGGTAAAGCACTTAGCCATCTATTCATCAAACAGCTGTTGGACGCTACCGTGGTCGCGACATTTAATGGCATGCTTCAATCTTTACATCATGTTAAATTGAAAATGAAACACATTCTTTCCCAGAACGACCTTCGACTATTCAAATTAACATCTTGTTTACTTTGGTCTCTATCATCTGAGCGATTATAAAATTTTATAACGAAATGTATCTTCGCGGTTCAGATATATCGAATCGATGCGTTTTACGTATAACTAATAAATTATAAGCTTTAACTCAGTCTCATGGGTGTTACTGAGTTTGAATGCAGTGTACGAACAATTATTTCGGCAGGTAGATTAGAATCTACCAACTTTGATAGACATCTGTCTTCAAAACTGTTGATTTGGATAAAAAATACACCATCATAAGGCTGACAGGCTGTGGACCCTATGATGACGCCTACCTAAAGCCCATTGGGACGGTGGCGTTTGATGTTTGTCCATGATCTTTCTTGTCGTGCCCTTAATGGTTTATTCTCTTACTGCTCTGGCTTCTGCAAAGTCATTGAGTACCTTCATTGTGGCTTTCTAGGCTATTGTTTTTTTGTAATATATTTACACAAGCATATTTGTGTTTTACTTATATTGCCTATTGATGCTGCCTTGTTGGTTAGGGATTAGATCATGGCGGGGATTTCTTTATTTACACTGTCCTGTTTTAATGGGATGACAGTAGGGTAAGTGTGAGGTTTGGTGCATCCTAGAACCGGTTTAAACCCCCAGCGGCCTACTTTGCCACTGACCGTTCCAAGGCAGTAGCCCTATTGTCAACCCTATTTGTGTTTGTGATGTCGTTTGCATTTATTATTGCTTTTGCCTTATTGTTTGTCTGTTTGCGTGTTTGTTTGTGTGTTTTGTGGTTGACTGTCCTCCTTGAATTCTACTTTCCATGTCCGATCTTTTTATATTTCTTCTTTGTGTACCAATTTTTTGTCAGAATTATTGGGGCGTCTGGATCTAGTCATTGTACTAGATAACACAGAATAACTTATTACATGCGCTTCTTGAACTAATATGTTAGATATCATCCTTCTATTTATCTTTTAACTCCTCCGTGGTCGAAGGGTTAACGACCAACAAACTTTGCGAACATGATGTTAACAATTGAATCTGAATGCTTTACTGTTTATTTCACCGTAAGATAGTTTAAGTAAAGGAAGATCTACTTTCGGTTTCGTATATAACATTAATTGCTTTTAAAATATAAAATGATTTGACTTAATTAAAGACAAATCGTGCGTATTTTGTGATTCCTCTGGGGCATCGTGATAATGCTGCTTATATACGAAACAGAAGATAGTGCATCACTTCGTAATGCATTTTTCATCGGACTTGATATGCTTGAAATTCTTCATATACAGACAAGGCAAAGTCTAATTCTTCATGCGCAAACATTTTCCGGGTTAAAGAATGTCCACACGCTAAGATTCCACAAATGTTTACGTCTTCTGTTTTTCACTGTGTTGGATGCACTTAGAGACGAGGAAATGCTCCGTTAGACACATTTGTCGTAAGAGGTGTTATCCGCCTTTAAATCCGTTATTCCAAAACTTAACCTGGATAAAGCAGCTCTAGATATTCTGTCATCTAGACCGATATCAGATTTAAATGTAAGCAATATTGGGTTCCTGATAATAAACCTGACTGAACCATTACCATTGTACAATAGTCTAAACCTAATGAATCTATCATTTTCACTTTACCAATTGGATCTTGGTAAAAATGTCAAGTGTCATAGTTTACGCAAATTAGATCTAAGTTATTCAAAAACGCAAATAGCACGGAATATAGACCAAGATCTAATTCCCATTCCCAATTTAACCATCACATCTTGCAAATGTATTGAAATTTACCCTAGACTATCATGCATATTTATATAACACTGCGATTGACAGTGATACGACTGTCGCTAAAGTATGCGGACCCTTTAGGAAATCGAGTTAAACTCCTTCACGTTAGCCTAAACATAAAAGTCGAAATTGAAGGCATTGATCTATCCCACAATGATATGGAATATATAAGTCAAAGAACTTTGGATTCATTAGTCAAATGTCTAACTCGTTTAGACCTTTCTCACAATGTGCTGTTCAAAATGGAGCAAAAGTCTGAATTTAAATTTATGTTTCATAAGCTAGTATCACTTGTTGTTTTAGATTTGTCCTCAAACGGATTAACAACATTCCCAGACGCATGTTCGTAGAAAACAGAAACCTCGAGACACTAGACCTGTCCCACAATAATCTGGCTCACCTTTCATTAGAGTGCAGTTCCCTTGCAAATCTAAAACTGCTAGACCTTAAAGGAAATACATTTATGTATTTACAGCCAGACACCATTGACCCACTGCAGGCTATTTTTGATTTAACAAGAACATGCAACAAATCACAAACAGCTATTACTTGTTGATCTCCATGACAACCCTCTCTCTTGCGTGTGCAAATCTCTTCCATTGATGTAATGGATTACAAAGAGTCTTATATTTCAGAACACAAACAAACGGACTATTACTGTGAGGCAGCAAGAACTTATCAACGAACAATTAAAGGAGTCCGCTGAGGAACTGTGCTCAAACACAACTAGACTCAACCTTGGTTTGTTCGTACTTTATATTGTAGTGTACTTTACACTGGTCAATCACATTATGAATATAATCAGAGCACTGGAAATAATTCAAAAAGTTCTTACCCTCCTGGCTAATGTCTTTACTTAGTAAGTTTGATTTTAGCAAGTAAGACAGTATTCACAGTACTAACATACTTTCATTGATTTATTCGTACGATGTGTTGCTGTTTTTGGATGAATGCTCTGGACCATTAACGCTAGTGCACTTTTACCCACCAGTGTCAGTATGAATATAATCAGAGCACTGGAAGATTTGAGAGATACACTTATGTTATAGGTTCGTAGTTTTGGTCTGGATCTTACACATACATTACACCTCGCCACACCGAGGTAGGGTTAGCTAGATGAGGTTGTGTAAGGTAAGCAGAACACATGGGGTGTTCAGTTTGACTGGCTTACTTAAACAGATTAATGCGTTGTTTTGCTTTCGAACATTGGCGGACTATTTGTATATTTGACGAGATGTCAAACAATTTCCAATTGTAAAATGTATGTAATGTTATTTTCTTTTTTTTAGGTAATCTTTGCCTTTTCGTGACTTATTACATTTCGCGTTAATATGATAAAGGTTTCAATAAATATTCATGTTTGTTTGTAACGGACACATGTCGAGTTAGGCCGTGTGCTGCTACACAAGTTTTGACATATTGGTACCACTCAAGCTGGCAAATTGTAATATTCATTTTCGGAAAGGTCAATATCTTACGCTTCTGTTAAGCCAGGATAGTATTTTTAGTTCGGTAGCTTCAGTGGTGTGTAAAACTATTGTTTTATAAAGGGAGATAATGTTTAAGAACATTTTCTAAACTGATATAAAAAATGGATGTATGGCATGGAATAACTGGACCAAATTTGTTTTTGTGTATTTGATTGCATTCTAAATGGTTACGCAATTCATGTAAACATATAACAGTTCAATAGTTCAACCCTTAAATAAAAACGTATACAAACATATGGAAATATTTAACCATTTTAATCATTAAACGCACATTCTATCGAAAAAAGGTAAAGATAACCAAACAAAATAGAATATATTTATACTTTTTAAGCAATTACATGTAAATATAGTTTTTTAGATTCTATATATACGAAACAATACGAAATAATATAAACGTGTGACCTCTCTGTAATAAAGGTGTTGTTGAAGCTTTTAATGACACCTCTCGGTATGATGACATAGTGAACATTGACAACCCTTTCTTTCCAACTATGGTTGATATTATTTATCCTAAAGAACTTCAGATTATTAAAACCAATATATCTGATACTAACGCTTCTTTTCTTGATTTATATCTCTCGATTGAAAATGTTGAAATAATTAGCAAAATCTATGACAAGAGAGATGATTTTAATTTTGACATTGTTAATTACCCCCATTTGGATGGGGATGTTCCCGAGCAACTTCTTATGGGATGTATGTGTCTCAACTTATTCGTTTTTCAAGAGCTTGTACTCGAGTTGAGGACTTTAATATTCGTAATCTTTGTATAACTAAAAAGCTACTCAATCAGGGTTACCGTTACCATAAACATCTTTGCAAAATTTTATTATCGTAACCCTGATATTTTTTCCAAATATAAAAGTAATTCAAGGACTCTTCTGCGACAAGGACTATCACAACCTGACTTCTATGGTGATGTAATTTATAAACTTCGTAAGATTCTTGGTCATGATCACTTTCATACTATCTTTGTTAAACTTGTTAAAAAGTTTATCAAAAGAGGTTATGACCCTATCATTTTGAAAAGTACTGCATGCTTTTTGGTGGTGGACCCTTTTACAGTTCGCCACTATGCTTTCCTCTTTAATTGTACGATGACCGGATAGGCTGTGGATCCTAAGATGACGCCTACCTAGAGCCCATTGGGACGGTGGTGTTTGATGTTTGTCTATGATCTTTCTTGTCGTGCCCTTTATGGTTTATTCTCTTGTTGCTCTGGCTTCTGCCAAGTCATTGAGTACCTTCATTGTGGCTTTCTAGGTTATTGTTTTTTTGTATTATATTTACACGAGCATGTTTGTGTTTTACTTATATTGCCTATTGATGCTGCCTTGTTGGTTAGAGATTAGATCATGGCAGTGATTTGTTTATTTACACTGTCCTGTTTTAATGGGATGACAGTAGGGTAAGTGTAAGGTTTGGTGCACCCTAGAACCGGTTTAAACCCCCAGTGGCCTACTTTGCCACTGACCGTTCCAAGGCGGTAGCCCTATTGTCTACCTTTTTGTGTTTGTGATGTCGTTTGCTTTTATTATTACGTTTGCCTTCTTGTTTGTCTGTTTGCATGTTTATTTCTGTGTTATGTGGTTGACTGTCCTCCTTGAATGCTACTTTCCCTGTCCGATCTTTTTATATTTCTTTGCTGTAATTGGAGATAATAAAGTACACTTTTAAGTTTTTAATTAAACAAATGGAGCTAAGATTCAAAGTTCAAAGTTCCATTTTATTTGTCGTTGTGTACCTTCGTAGCATGGCAGACAGGTAGAGATCACTTTGTCCGTAGTCTGTCTTCATTCGTCGTCTTCGGCCGTCCGTCCGTCACGCTTTAACATGCAACCTGAACTTGGTCATAACTTAAAAAGTATTTCACCTATGTTCATGAAACTTCATAAACATCTTTAACCCACCCCATGGAAAGTCGTTACACATGTCTAATAACTTTGTTTTATCATTTCGGCAAAGTCATGCTCCTTTCCATCAAACCTTTACCTGCAACTTGACCTAGTTCATAATGTTAAATAAGCACATGTTAGCCTACAAAGGTGTTATGTGGAACACCCTTCTAGTTATTTATTTAACATATGCAAAAGACTAATAGTATATGATTATCAGCCCTTGATTCCATCATTGAATTATATACTATTGTTAAATTCATATTCACACTGAAAATATGTAAAGCATAATTGTAAAAGTACACCACTGCTAAAAAAGAAAAAATATTCTTTATATCCCATGTGCCTTCAATACACAAATGAAACTGAAACATGTGGTATGGTGAAACGTTCGGATGAACAGTTTATTATATTTGTTATTTGGTTTGGACCATTTTTGTTCGAATATAGACATGCTAATGATCAATTGGTTTTGTTTGGCAATGTTTCTCTGCAAAATAGTCACTCAATTCTGTTTAACACATCCACAAATATAGTTGCCGGTTATAAAATGTTTACGGAGAAAGACCGTCAATGTCATTATACTATAGCATTGAGATTATTTCGAAACCACAGGTCATTGAAAGAATATCTTTGCCTTTTTACAATGGTGCACTTTGAAATTTGGATGATGTGAAAACATGGCTTATTTTATTTATAAATGATGTTTCGTCTGCTCTCACTGGATAAATGGAACAATTTATTTTACATAAAAAAGAACACACAAACATTTTAATAAAATACTTCTCGGATATAAAGGGCACAATTTCAGCCATATACGTATTCTTTCTGATATTATGTTCACGTAAATAATATTGAATTACTGTCATGTACTTTATGGTTGACATTGCTCATGCCTAAAGTATGCATTTGGTTGAAAATTTCACTTGACCATGACCCATCCATTTTGGAGTTTGTTTATAGAAAGATGGCAGATCAATAGTCCTTACATGTACAGCATCTAGGGTAGATACAAAGGCAATGTTGCAAGGAGGTTAGAAAGACTAGCCCAACAGTTTACCTTCAGTTCTTGTGAGTAGGAAAATCGTTCTTAAATGAAAACAACTGATTTACAAAGTAGTTTGAGTATATGACTGCTGAAAGAAAAGTATAATCTAGTTACCGCTAAGTCAATAGGACAGAGCATCCTGAAAGACATATTTTGAAAGACGGTAGTTAAAAATTATTTTAAACAGCAGGTTGTCTAAATGCACACACCGTCTATAGTAAAAACAGATGGTGAAATTTTCCAATCCAAAACACAACGCAGTAGGATGGGCATACAACAAGCCGTTGTAATGAGACCCTGGAATAATTATCAACTGGATATCAGTTAATAATAATCCAGTGTCTCATTACAATGGCTTGTTCTATGTCCATCCTATAGCGTTGTGGATTCAACTGGTCAGCTCTTGATGAGCAGTATTCCCAATACATATGCAGCAGTACTAAATTTGCGTGCATACAAACACGTGCAAACAAGGACCTCGGAAAGTATTACATACCTTTAGAATAGGGATGGTACACCTTGGACTTTGTTATAAGGCCTGTTATAACAGATGACCCATATGTTCCTTTATAATTTCGGAATGTTATCGAAGTGTCTTGCAAAACTTACTTTACACTGTACTTGCAGAAAGCATATCCTTCCCTGTATTGTAACATGGTGTGAAATGCAGGGGGGTTAGTTGTAGCTTGTCTACCAGATTCAGAATGTGAAATGCGTCAACATTCGGCAGATGAAAACGTAGTATTCTGTTAAATGTGTTAATATCATGATTGTTTCATTCTGTAGCTTTGAGACGTGTCTAAAATTGAAATATCACTTTTCTCGGTTCTGTTAATTGGCATATTGATTTTTTTTGCAATAGTTTAATAAAAGAAATATTACAATGGCATTTTTTTCAAATCTCTGATCCTTTAGAATTTTACCTATATCTCAGGACATCTTTAGATGAATGAAAACACTTTAAAACCTTCTCTTATGTTTAACTGAATGTGTCAACATTTTTTTAAAATAATTATTCCAAAAATCAGCAAATTGTATGCTTTTTTTTGCTGATTTTCCCCCAAAATGGCAAGTTGTATACATTTTGTTCATTTCAAATATTATTTTTATTTATATGAATATAACAGACAACTTTCAGAAGCTTCAGCTGCCTAATATTGCAATGATAATAATATTAAAAAAAAAAATCCATTGTTTAGGGATTTTTGTTCAAATTTGGATGTTTTTGCCCAAAAATAATGCGTTAAGCTACCGTTTAAAAAAAAAATATCCTGGCTATTTATTTTTTACTAAGATAATATCTAAAAGGTATATTTTGAGTTGGTACCGAAAAGTTGAGTAGCCCATGGTCTAAGTGTGTGTTAGTATAAATAGATTTTAATGGCTATTATTGCTTTTGTTTATACATTTCACATTTCCATATGTTTCTTCTTTTTTAAATTATTAACCCTGTATTGGGGACATATGAAGCCTCAAAACAGAGATAAGACTGAGGTTTATGGTTGTGAATCACTGGGAATCGATCGCGGGACCTTGGACTAGTTGCAAATATTTACATGTATGCTAACCACTCGGGCACCGCAATTCTATGTTAATAAACATGCGCTGATAATATGCGATGTTTATAAACGTCTAGCGCCTTGCATACTTTTGAATTAAATTACAGTAAGTATGAGCTACCAACTCAAAATTCAGTCCTCGTATTTTCATCTGTGGTGTAAGTACAGTAGAGTCCGCATCGCATGCGGGAGGTCGTTTGTTTAAACTCTGGTCGGGTCATGCTAAGACTTCATAAAAAGGGTACTAGTGGCCCAATTGCTTGACGCTCAGAATATAAACGGTATGGCATGTACTGGTCGGCCAGGTGTCAGAATAATGTGACTATGTGTTTGTTGGGTTGCGGTCGAGTGAACGTTGAGGCAGGTGTATAATATCATGTCTACGGCGTGGTATGTTTTAGTATAGTAGTACTATAAAGTTGGACATTTCCATTTTATGAAAGCCACCTAGGGACTTCCGACTTATTTTTTTTCGACTTTCCGACTTAGTTTTTCATAGTTTTTATTTCCTTGCTTCTAACTTCTTGACGTTTTACAATCTTATTGCTAACTTCATGAATTGAAGACTTCCTTTTTCGTGATTTCTGGAGGACCTGGGTTCAAGTCTGACTGGCGACATTGAGTTTCGTCGGAGAGTCTCACTTCACAATTTCATTTCTTCATAACTTCAAACGTCATGACGTCTAATTCAAGAAGATAAATGTTTAAGTTGGGCCGCACCCACACATACATCAACCCTCCACTGAGTCCATTCAACATGAACCTTGGGAGAAGCGTCAGCATGTATATTTCGTAAGTTATTTATAGAAACAAACATACCTGATTATCGGTTTGTGGAAATCGAAAAGACAATTCTTACAACAATGGACTTCCCGCATCGTCTATTTTCAAATTTGTAAACGTTATAAATAACTCGGCAAATGCCGCAAACTTTGTTTCGTGCCGCTGCTAGTATTTTCACTGCATTTTGTTTTGTGGATGTATAGTTGTATGCTTGAAAATGATATTGACTTTTCCTGGTGTATTCATATATTACTTTTGTTTATACTGTATATAAGCTTTACAATATTGAAGCATAATGGTAATTTAATGTATTCTTATGTGTTGTTTTAACATCAAGTAAAGCAATATGCTTTTTAATATTAACTCTGTATGCTGTTTCTCATTGTTGTGTACACTAATATATTTTTGTTGACTTTTCCTGGTATAAATAAGTCTTTCACAAAGTTGACGACTTTTATTAAACGTTTCTAACATTCATCAAGCTATGTTCTAAATAAAATGTCACAGAAAACAATGCAAATATCAGAGATGCTTTATGATAAGAATAATTGCTAAACTCTCATAAAGTTACACGATAAAGCCAGCAAATAGGTCGCACACCCATCATCCCAACACTTAAATGACATGAGCTTGCTGCATGGACAGCCAGAAAGTAGGTCGTACTGCTCTAACATAATTCAGGTTAGGTAAACAAGCCAACACACCAGTTGACGTCGCACTTGCTGCGTGAACAGCCAGCAAATAGGTCGCACAACATCATCCAATACACCAACTGACATCAGCTGGCAACAACCACAGCCATTCATCACCCAATGCTAATCTTGCAGGACAATTCAAATAACCTACTTTATCTACCCTAAAATATAGAGCCTCTACAAAGGATTAAATGAAATAAAACATGTGCTTATATATGTGATCAAACTAAAATATTAAACCCAATATGCAGACACTTACAGGTTGATATTTGATGTGTTCATGTCGCTATGTAGCGTGAAATAGGCAAACATACGAAAACAAACTCACTTCAAACTTTTTTAAAGTCCCTTGCGTCAAATTAGGCACCTTTCCTTCAACATACCCACATGGAACTGCATTTCGGGATCTTTCATTTGAAGGCAAATGATAAAAAAACACTATGCCAAGAGGGCTATGATGGTACAATAGCGCTTAACTGAGTATTGGCCCATTGTTGAACTTCTCCGAAAACGTATGGTCATATAAAATCTGTGCAAGTTTGGTTAAGATGCTCAAGAAATGTAGCCTCTTAACAAGATGAACTAGAACTATCACTGAAGGTGACTAATACCCACCGCAACATCGCTTTAAATTGCAAACATTGCATATAAAGAGACACATTTGACTCATTTAACCTCTGAATTTTAAGTATATAAATACTGAAAAGGTGTTATCTTGGAAGCAACACACACAAACAAGAGAGAAAAGTAGCAGACTCGGTTTATTGAGTCATGACAGGTAATTATAAGATGCAACACCTCTCACGCCTCCTAGCACCTGCTTAAGCGATATTCCACTTTAAAGCAACACAAAATGGGCTTGGTGATCCCAACGGACCAGTAAATAATAACACTACTGATTTGTAGTCGGGTCGACTTTTTATGGCCGCCACACAGCATTAAACATACGCTAGTGTGAATGTCAATAAATACTGAAAAGGTGATCCCTTGGAAGCAACAAACACAAACAAGAGAGAAACGTAGCAAACTCGGTTTTATTGAGTCTGTTCATGACAGGTAATTATAAGATGCAACACCTCTCACGCCTCCTAGTACCGGTTTAAGCGCTATTCTACTGTAAAGCAACACAAAATGGACTTGATGATCCCAAAGGACCAGTAAATAATAACGCTAATGATTTGTAGTCGGGGCGACTTTTTACTTCCGCCACACAGCACTAAACAAACGCCAGTGTGAATGTCAATAAATACTGGAAAGGTGATACATTGGAAGCAACAAACACAAACAAGAGATAAAGTAGCAGACTCGGTTTTATTGAGTATGTTCATGAAAGGTAATTATAAGATACAACACCTATCACGCCTCCTAGCACCGGCTTAAGCGCCATTCTACTTTACAGCAACACAAAACAAGTTTCATAAAGATTGAATAATAATAAAATAATAAAAAATGGAAATTTTGGAAATTTTTAACAATGAAAGGGCCATCTCCGGCGTTACCAGTGGGGTCTGGAGGAAAAATGTAATAATTATTAAAAAACAAATGATAATAAAAAAATAATAATAATTAAACAGATTTAAAAAAAATACACAACCTGTGTAAGGTTGGTATATATTGCTCAAGAAATATGGTCTGTATTGTGTTAACAAGATGTAAAACTGCATTTTTTGCTAATTCAGTGGCCATAACTCTGGTGTTACTGGTCCGATCTTGCCCATTATCGAACGCGTCGAGATCTTATAGTAATATACAATCATACAAACTGGGAAAGTTTGGTTATGATTGCTCAAGAAACGTGGCCACTATCGTTTAAACAAATGAAAAACTGCATCGTTTAATAATTTAGGGCCAAAACTCTGGTGTTCCTGGTCCGATTTAGCCTATTATCGAACTCCTCCGGGATCTTAAATATTTGGGTTTGCTCACTTTGAGAATACGGACTATTATATTCACTCAAAACAAACAAATATCTTCTATATATGCATCTTCGCTATTTTACCTTAGCTTTATATCTATTATTGTAGTATGTAAACATAATTTCGTTTGAAGTATTCAAGTAAATATTAGTAATGACGGATACCTTTATGCACAACATTCACAGGACACCTCTAGTTTTTTTAAAAAAATCAAGGTTGCAGAGTGTTAACTATTAACTCCAATTAAATGATAGTTTTCTGATAAAGCACCTGCTCATTATTCGTCCATTTTTGTATATACAAGAGGAACGCCACAGACCTAAAACGTATCAGTTCTGTTCGCATTTTTCTTCTGCGATAATAGACTATTTGTATTTTACGCACTATTTTACGAAGTTTCAATTACAACAGATGTCATTTTATTACACCCGAAAAGTCGCTTCAGAAGTGGGCGCGCTATGTCGGTGAGCACTACGGGTACATATGGAGACATATGGAGACTAAACATATGCGTACAGTATTCCATACCGTGAATTTTGTAACAAGAGGCTCAAGAGGGCCTGTGGACGCTCTACTGGCTAACGACAGAGTTTATGTACAAGGGACCATAACTCTTTCAAAAATCATTCAGCCGGAACATGGCGATGTTATACGCAACTAGGCTTGGTACTGATGATCCCTGGCAACTTTCGTTGAAATCCAACTAGACGTTCAGGAGAACTAGTCTGTACACACTTAGTGTATTAAAACCTTTAGGGTTCATAACTCTGCCAAAAATCATTCAACCAAAACACGATGACAGGGGAAAATAGGCTTGGTACTGATCATCCCCGCCAAGATTCGTTGAAATCCAGCAAAGAGTTTAGCTGGAAACAGTTTGTGTTTTATAACCTTTAAAGGGCCTTAACTCTGCCAAAAATCATTCAACCGGAATATGGCGATGATATGCACAGCTAGGCTCGCCTTTTTGATATTTATTGATACTGATCATCATTGTCAAGTTTCGTTGAAATCCAGCCAGGGGTTCAGGAAAATTAGCCCGGAAAAATATTGTTGATCAAAAACCTTTAAAGGGCCATCAATTTGCCAGAAATCTGTAAACCGGAATGAGAAGATGATATGCACAACTAGACTTGGTGCTGATCATCCACGCAAAGTTTCATTGAAATCTGGCAAGGAGTTCAGGAGAACTAGTCCAGACAATGTACGTGCATTAAAACATTTGAAGGGCCATGCTTTTGCCAAAATTCATTCAACCGGTAGACCTGGAACTGATCATCCCTAAATGTTTCATTTAAATCCAGCCAGGGATTCAGGAGAACTCGTCAGGACCAAGTGTGTGTATTAAAACTTTTAAACGGCCATAACTCCGCCAAAATTATTCAACCGAAATACGGTGACGATATGTACAACTAGGCTTGAGAGATGATTTCAATTTTAACATCGTTAACTATCCAAACCTGGATGGAGATGTACCTCGTGCTACCTCATACGGGTTGTATATCTCCCAGCTAATTCGATTTGCTTGAGCGTGTAATGATGTTAAGACTTCAATGACCGAAATCAAGTTATTACAAGTAAACTTCTTCAGCAGGGTTTTCTTTATCACAAACTACGTAGATCTTTCTCTAAATTCTACCGCCGCAACGAGGGCCTGCTGAAAAAGTACAACACCAACCTTAAAACACTTCTGCGACTAGGTATATAACAACCCTCATTTTATGGAGATGTGGTCTATAAACTTCGAAAGTTGAAGGGGTCTGACGGGATTCCTGACCGCTTACACATTTAATCAGGTCAGAAAAGGATATAACCCTTTGGTTTTACAGCGCACTGCATGTTTAGTGATTGACCCCTCTACAGTCAGTCATTACGCTTCACTTTTCACTTGTGCGATGACTGGACTACCTCATGGGACTCTATGATTGTACCTACTGAAACCCCAAATAAGGGAGGTAGGTGCATGAGCTTTAGTCCCTCGAGTTTTCTGGTCGTACCCTAGATTGGTTTTCTCTTTAGCTGCAACTACTATGGTTGTTCTGTACGATTCTGGATACATCCTGAGATGTTTATTTATTCTTATTTTTTTGTATGTGTTTCTCTGGATGTGGACTTTATTGTTAGAGAATTCCTTTTGATGGGATATAGTTTTGTTTACACTGTCTTGTCTATTTGGGCGCTGAAGACAGGATAATAACGAGGATTGTGCGCATATAAAACCGATTCAAGCTAACCAGTAGGCCTTATTGCCTACTGACCGTTCCAAGTCGGTAAACCTGTCTTCACCACCCTTTCTGTTGTTTTTTGTCTCTTTCATTGTATTTTTAAGTCCTTGTTTGCAGTACAGTGTTGACCTACGGTGCCACTGCGTTCGGACGCTGTGGTTTCTATAGGACCCTATATCTCATTTTTGGAACTGATCATCCCTGCAAAGTTTCCCTGAAATCCGGCCAAATAAAGACCCTTTCGTCTTAAAGATCTTCAGCCAAGTTAATATACCCCATTTATATAAATATACGATATACTGATACTAAAAACTTGGGAATAGCTGCCAACCATAAAACATATTAGTTAGAGGAGAAAAAGATGATTTTAATAAACAATTTTTTCTTCGTGAGAGTCCGGAACAATTCGGCAGTTTCCGCGCTCACTTTGCGTGATGACGTATATTTTGCCATTGACCTTATGGCCTGGTTGTCATCTGTTGTATTCAAGCATGGTAATTTCGGGAAGACATCATATATTTATTATTTTTATGTACTTTTTATTAACTTATTTTGTATAATTATATTAGATAACTATTGGAAAATGGTTCACTGTGTTACGTTTGGATGCAATACCACGAGAGCAAATGGTTCAAAGTGATTATATATAAGAACTCTGGACGAAAGTAAAAGTATGTCAGTTTGGTTTATTTTTAGCTCAGACTTCGACGACTATTTATCAAATCTCGAAACGTATCCTGTAGAAAAATGCACGAAGACAATATGCATATACTTATCAGTGGGCATTTCATCCATAAATGGAAATCGAAAAATGATAAATATCCCATGCTGTTATTATTTGTTTGTGTTTTAACTTCGGTGCTTTTGAGTTGACTCGCTTATGGATCCTATATGTGACCGATGACATTTACACTATTTAAACCATTATGAAAATTATAAATGAACATTTCCACTTTCAGATTCACTTATGTTTAGAACATGTATTATTTATTATATTAATTATTATTGTTGGTTGGGATAATGCAGTACTGTACAGTAGTTTCCTAATAGATCCGCTGTGACATGTATAATTATCCAACACAAAAAGTAACTTTTAAATTGCGAGTATGCAATGAAACGAACATGGTTATTCACCGACAAACTGTCAGTAGCTATTGCATAACAAGGTCTGATTAGTCCCACCAAGTGGGCGGCCCATCAAAGGTACCGCATGACTGCAGCTTAGAGTCATAAAACGATGTTTGTTTTGTGTAGGCCTATGATGCGTGTAATATTCTTAGGAGTGTACACGATTACATAAATAGAATAGGGATATCAGGGCTAAAGCTCAGTGACGTCACATACACTGTGTAAACCTCCGACATAACTTGTATAGTGTGTAATTAATGAACTGTTTGTCAGAAATCATTGAGCGTTTCAGTTTATTTTTAAAACATACTATATTTAAGATAGAGCCCTATTAAAAAAAAAACTATAGCTGAGATCTAAATAAATATGTTGAATACGGAGTTGATTTTATTTTTGACGACAGTTACTTTTGGTGCGCATTCTAGCTTTTTACAACGCATTCATTCTATAAATCCGTTGATCCTAAAATACTGCTGGCCTTATAAATACAATATATTGGAGAAAAATAAACAATGAAAATACAGCACAGTAAAATATAAGGTTTTATTTCTCAAGTAAGAATATATTCAAATATAGTTATACATGTAGTATCATTTCAAAATTTCAACAACATTTTGCAATTCCCGCCACTTCAAGAACCTCAGGTGTGAGGCAGTTTCCTTCAAACACACGAGTTTCTGCGATGCAGACTGTCACTTTAAGCTGTTTCCCCATAATCTCTGCAATATTTCAGAACGTCATTTTGTCTTTTCATGGCACTGCTGTGGGTACAGCCACACCTGTAATTGAAAGAAACATTAATCTTTGTAGACCAAGCAAAATCATATTTTAAATAAGTACTGTTTTTCAAAATGAAAATGTTTTAGACTGGCACTTTGTAATAAAAGAAATCAATTTGCAGGCATTTGATTACGGTGACCAGAATTCATTTAGTCATACTAGGTCACTTTATCTAAAAACATGAAGGTAATACACTGTATGCCAAAAAAAAAAAAAAACACAGTGACACATACGTCGGCAATAAACAATAACAAAAAGGGCGATGCGTCGTGACTTTAGTGGGTGGGGAACAATCGATTGTCACAGCAGACATAAAATCTAGAGATTGCGATTCGACTCTTTTTCATAAATGTTAGGCCTACCAGTTATTTAAACTAATGCTACTGTATAGAAAAACATATAAACCTTGACAATATGAACAAGAACGAAATGTACGATGCATCGTCACGTTGGTGGGTGGGTAGGGTAAGACAGTCATCGAACGGTTTCATTTTACAGAACAGACAAGTCGACTTACTTACGTCCCTGTCATACTTGAATGGATTAGCAAACAATACGTAATTATCATACGCGATTACAAAATATAATTACCAGTCGGTATGTCTGATTCGCTCTGCAATCAGGCAATACGTCGAAGTCGGTCATCACTTTCAGATTCAGACTGATAAGCTTGCTGTTTTGCAACAGGCCGTTTCTCATACATGTACGGCCGTACAACGAACTCATTCTAGATCACATTGTCCAGTAATTCTTCCTCCATGTTATTTGTGTCAGAATAGTTATATGATGAATCCGCGTATGTCTATCATAAATCGTATCTGTACCTCAACAGGGAAATTCCGCATGGCGGAATCTACGTCATCAGCGTGGAGCGCCATCTATAGGGCAACATTAACATGAAGGGGAGGTAACTCAATCTTGAAGGGAAATATACCTGTTGTATTTTTTTTTCAATTTTTTTTTTATATTTTAGTTTTTTTACCATTCAATTCATTTTATTGATTTAAATATGAAGATATATAACAACATGCATTTTAAAGGGTGTCTGTGGATCTTTAATGGGGACAAAATATAGCATATTTTGGAAAATTAAGGGCCATAACTCCGATATAAATGGTCCAATCAGGCTGGTTTTTGAACTTGTCCGAGCTTTCGTTGATATTAACAATCTGGTAGGTTTGGTAAAGATCGGATGAAAAAAATGAAGGCCCCATCGACTGAACGAGGCAAAACACAAATTTTTTAACGAAATCAAGGGCCATAACTCTGCTGTTTCTGTTTCGATCTGGCTGGTTTATGGCCTTTTCTAAGCTTTCATTGACAGAAACAATCTAGTAAAGTTTGTTAAAGATCGGATGAAAATTGAAGGCCATATCGTCTTAACGAAGCAAACTATAGTCTTTTTAACTAAATCAAGGATCAAGGATCATAACTCCGCTGTTACTTGTCCGATCTAGCTGGTTTTCGAACTTGTCCGAGTTTTTATTAATACGAACAAATCTGGTAAGGTTTGATTAAGATCGTATGAAAAGTTAAGGCTCTATCGTCTTAACGAGCAAAAGTTAACGACGGACGACGGACGACTGACAACTCGGCATCCCATAAGCTCTGCTGACCTTAGAAACGAATACCTTACTGGACGAAGTAACGTCCCATAATGTGTAAACAGAGTGCAGCGTGTTGTTGACAGGTCACCGTGACATAAACTGACATGTTGGTTCAAATTGGATTTGGGATTATCTGCTGCTCGATGTCCATTTTCACGGTATTTGTTTTGTCATTAAAATGTGTTAATAAATATCAGTCAATGTCTAAATATGTACGATCTAACAGTGGTGTGTACTGAATAATTTCAAGATTGATAGAAAGTTCATATCGTTATTATAGCTAGAGACCAAGACCCAATCTAGACAAAAGCACCAAAATGTCCACAAATGTGTGTTTTGTATTTCTCCATATATAAAGAAGCATCCCCAAAGGTTCGTGAATCCCTAAATGTGTTTTTTAGGTGTTTAAATGTCATACCCGTATTATGTTTTAACTAAAACATTTTGCAATAACATTTTCAGCAAATGAATCGTGTCATACGATAGATTATTAAATGACGCTCATGTCTGGGTTTGTGTTCAAATAATATCCGTAAAACCCAGGTGATCAATTATACATTGCGTTCAGTGTTGCAAACCTTGCCAAATAATAAGTTTAAAAACCTCATCTGTAAAGAGGTGTACAAATACGTTTTATCACATGAACGCTACGCTTAGAATAAAACAGGTTTCATGCAGGACCAACTGGTTTATTATAGCACCGAAATTGTGTATGTAAACAAAGGATACATATCGTATTATCTATTAATACAGGACAAAATATCATCTTCGTTAAGTTTGAAAAACGTTATATTCTATGTTTCTCCTCAAACGAACAGGCGATGTTGGTGGTTATGCTTTTCTAGTACTTTATCTCAAATAAACAGGCGATGTTGGTGGTTATGCTTTTCTAGTAGTTTACCCCACAGAAACAGGCGATGTTGGTGGTTAAGCTTTTCTAGTAGTTTACCCCACAGAAACAGGCGATGTTGGTGGTTATGCTTTTCTAGTAGTTTACCCCACAGAAACAGGCGATGTTGGTGGTTATGCTTTTCTAGTAGTTTACCTCACAAAAACAGGCGATGTTGGTGGTTTGCTATTCTAGTATTTTTCCTCACAGAAACAGGCGATGCTGATAGTTATTATATTCTAGTAATTTACCTCACAGAAACAGGCGATGTTGGTGGTTATGATTTTCTAGTACTTTACCTCACATAAACAGGCGATGTTGGTGGTAATGCTATTCTAGTAATTTTCCTCTTAGAAACAGGCTATGTTGGTGGTTATGATATTCTAGAATTTTCCTCACAGAAACAGGCTATGTTGGTAGTTATGATATTCTAGTAATTTACCTCACAGAAACAGGCGATGTTGGTAGTTATGCTATTCTAGTAATTTACCTCATAGAAACATGCGATGTTGGTAGTTATGCTATTCTAGTAATTTTCCTCACAGAAACAGGCGATGCTGATAGTAATGATATTCTAGTAATTTACCTCACAGAAACAGGCGATGTTGGTGGTTATGCTATTCTAGTAATTTACCTCATAGAAACAGGCGATGCTGATAGTTATGATATTTTAGTAATTTACCTCACAGAAACAGGCAATGCTGATAGTTATGATATTTTAGTAATTTACCTCATAGAAACAGGCTATGTTGGTGGTTATGCTATTCTAGTAATTTACCTCACAGAAACAGGCTATGCTGATAGTTATGATATTCTAGTAATTTACCTCATAGAAACAGGCTATGTTGCTAGTTATGCTATTCTATATTTATTTATACGTGATATTGGCACTTACAGTGAGTCCAACTCATTGAACTATAGCTCAAAGTTCACTGACTTTCGTTTATTTTGTTCTAATTGTTAGTGTAAGTGAGAAAGTACGGACGACCTGGAGGGACATTTGGACATAGCACTTAACACTTATTACTTATCACTTAACACTTAACACTTATGTCTTGTTGCGACTTGCGGTAAACTGAGACTTCAGACTAAGGATAGATTGACCAGGCAGAAGAAATGGACATGTGAGTAGGTCTATTATTATTGTTTTATAGTGAAATTACATTTTATCCATGCATATTTATTCTTATGTATAACTCCCGAAAACTCGCTTAAGTTATACATTTGATTAAGACGTTAACCGGGAGATCCCATCACGCATGTACCTGTCTCTGCTCAGAGCACGTCAACGTACCAAAACATATTTTTGATATAAGATCCCGGATTCTTCATTATCCTTCTCCCTCTCTCTTTTCCCTCTCTCTGGGTGACAGTTCCGTATGAGCTTAGCCCGATAAACCCGATAAACCCAATTTCAAAGTCTTGTGTATAAACCGAGGCATTTAGTTGTTGGGAATAATGATCAAGTCACTGATATAATTGAGCCTGGTTCCCTGGTCTCCCGCAATGCTTTGCACAGCAGGCCAGTTATTCAGCGTCAAATGGCGATTTCTACACATAAAATGTAAGATTGCAGCCCATGCAAAAAATTGTATTGAAAAAGTTAACATTGACCGACTGGGAGTTGTTGTACTGTGTCATATCTGATATTTTGATGGATTTCATTAAGGAAACATATTTTAAAATAGGTCGTGAACTCATTTTGTAGTGATACATCGTTAATGTTGTCAAATCTTCTATGACTTTGTGTGTGTTTTGTAAAAGGTGGGTGGTGTGTCATTTGTATTAATTAAAACAAAGACCGATCGGTAATTATTCTACTGTGTTATGGCGAATATTTTGAAATCAACAATGACTGTGTGTGTACATAGAGTAAAATAATATGTGGGCATTGGTGGGGGTAGTGGGGTTGGGGGGTGGGGAGGGGGGAGTGTGGGAGTGGGGGGGGGGGGGGGAGGAAATGATGTCGCGACCATATGTAAAAAAAGCCAAATAAATCAGACCAGGGAGGAAAAGGTGGTGGGGGCCGGCCCCATTTGTTAACGTGGAACTCCAATAGGAACAACACCAAAACATGCGGATGAACAAATGGTACCTTGAATTATTTATGAATCGTTAGGTTTTTATTACAGTGTATATATATATAATTATATAATTATGTATATATATTTATATTTTACTGAAATTACACTTACACAAAGTTTTAAAGGACATATGACAATCTTGAAGTCTTTAACAAGCATTAAAATTAGCCTCTCGATTTACTAATCCAGTATCAATTTGACTTTAAATCTGCTTGCATATATTTAAATACAATTTTGTGTTTTTACTTTTCTTCGTTATTCTACAATATGTTTGAATACATCCTTGGTAATGATTCGCTTCATACTATTCTTATAACAAATATTAATGATTGAACAAATGCAAGTTATGTAGAAAAACTAACGGGATGCCGTGAGTTTTTAAAAAATCTAGATTGCCGTGTGTCCCCATTACTTGGTCCGAGTATTAACTTTCATACCCCATCCAACCCCTTCTACAAGAAGCAAAAACGGGGTTGGCTGGGGTATGAAATAAAACCTTAATTTTGCCTTAAAAATTTGCATATTGTAAATTAAATCATTTACTATGTCATTTTAAACAGGTTATCACATTTTTCAGTAAAGAAAACGTTTTTAAGCGTGTTTTTTTGTCGAAATATCCGTTATAAAATCCTGCTAATATAAGCTTTTCCATCGTTTAATGGAATTAAGGCTGGACTAAGTAATGCTTTAATGTTACTTCTCATTGTCTCTCTCAAGTCACATAAGCTTACGTTTGAAATTAAAATAGATTTTCCTATTAATCCATTTGTACTATAAAATGATGTCTTCACCACTCTTTCTTTTTTTTTGTCTCTTTCATTGTAATTTCAAGTCCTTGTTTGCAGTACAGTTTGGACCTACGATGCCATTGCGCTCGGACGCTGTGGTTTCTATAGGACCCTATATCTTATGTTTGAAGAATTTATTGGCAGAGTAGCCAACAGTGTAAACCCTGACTTTCTGTGTAAACTCATCTGATCTGGGTTCATTGTTTTTTTCCAGGACAACGGATACATTTTTTTAATACGTTTAGGCTTCTGTGTTCAAAATTGACCGAAAAAGAAAAGGAATGTTTGCAGACATTGGTATTTATTTAATTACTGATAAAAATAATCCATTCGTCAGTCAGTCCGTCAGTCACGAAAACTTAACATTGATTATAACTTTCTCATTTCTTGATATTTCTTCATCAAACTTTCAAAATATACTCCTCCTGACAACATCGACATGACCATACTAAAATATAAAAGTCAAGTAACACTAAAACTTAAGCAGGCCAGTTTGTCAAGGTCATTTATCTGGGTCCAAAAAACCTTGTTATACTGACAAAGCGCTGACAGGCGACACACGTGTTTTGCGGAACACCCATCTAGTTATTTAAATATTATATAAATACATGACGTATAACTATATCTTGTTAATGTCGAGTGCATGTGTACTCTAAAATCAGTTGTTATGAAGCGGTTATGAAGATCATTGGAATCTGGGAACCTGCCTACAAATCTATTTGGTTTAAACAATATGTATTCAAGAAATGTGAAGAACACTATGTCAAATATTACATGGACAGGATTTGAAAACAAGCTTTCGATGAAAACTTATGTAAATTCATGTCCTCAAATATATTTGTTAGTAGGAGTAACAACATACAGCTTCATACCCGCTTAAATCTACATGACAGCAACATGTTTGCACTAAAAGGTTATTTGTGTTATAACATAAATTTTCATCAAATTTTAAGCTATGAATGACATTCAGTTGTTAGTGGTTGAGGCAACCACCCAGGGCTTTTTTCCTGAAATTGTGAAGACTCCATAGCCTTGTTATTTTGTGAAAAATAAGCTTGATAACTGTCTAATTTATGAAAAGGATATTGAAATGTTAATTGTAAAAAGCAATATTAAACTCAATACATACATACCTTGTTAAAACAAATATAAAATTCAGCTATCAGCATAACTTGGTTCATTTTAGATAACAGTTACTATATGAATGTATCAAAAACAATATTGAGAAAGTAAGAGGGGGAAATGTTATGGATAGACAACACAGGAAGTTTCCTGCCCTGGATCATTACAACTGGTATAGGATGTTGGAACTAGCATCTTTAATATAATGTACCATAACTGGGTATTTGGAATGGCCATCATATGAGCAAAGATGAGATGTCTCTACAGAGTAACAGTCTTCTGAAGAAGAATTGAATTGGGGTTTTAAGGCGCACCAACACATGAAAAGGTTATATGGCGCCTAAAAGGCATGAACATGCCAGGCTCATCTTCCATGTACATCGAGATAAAATATGGAAATGGGCCTAGAACCTTCTCACCCTGAACTGCAGAGTTGCTGCAAATTCTATCGTAGAAACTCAATTTACGCTGGAGCCACGTTATTGTTTTTTTGCCACTGCTCTTTCGATGCGAGCGAGATGGCACCTGAAACAATGCGGGGATCATGATGAAGACCTTTAATGAACATGAACAAAAAATGATAAAATGAACATGAATTTGGGGGGATTCTACCCCTCTGCCTACCCCTCCAAAGGGATCTGCAGTGGCCCTATTCTTTGCCCCGTAACCAAACGGGGGCCCCGGCAACCACACGGGGCTTCTGAAGAAGAGAAGGTGTCTTTATCATGTTTATGTATACATTTAAATGGTTGTCTATGACTGATTTGTACATTAGTCTGTCACGCATTTACAACCAGATAATTAAACAAACATCATTTATATGTGACTACAAAATAAATACATCATCTGGACTTCTGTAAAAATGGATTTATATAAAGAGCAAAGACGATGCCACAATAGAGCTGTATCGCAGTGATGGCTCCCTGAAAAAAAAGAGAAATGTATATCCCTTGCAATTTAAACAATTTTTTGTGATTGATAGTATTTTATTCGGCATTTACAACCAGCTTTGGATGGCAGTTCACATCTGTCAAGTTGTAGGATTTTAAATTTAAAGGGACACATGGCAATAAAGCTTTTTTAAAAAACTGCAAGGCGTCCAATTAGTTTCTCTACATCTATGTAATTGTTCAGTCATTTATATTAATTATAAAAAACTGTTTTTGCATATTACTAACTACAGTAACTGGTTCTATCGCACCACTATTATATTGAAACCTTAGTAAGGTCGAATAACACAAACAAATTAAAACCCAAAATACTTCAAAATGATACTTGATCAATAAATCGAGACGCTAATTTCAAAGCTTGATAAATGGCCCAGTCACACCAACCTCGAATGTCTCCCGAACCCACCACGGTTGTCCCCCCCCCCTCCCCCACCACACACACACACACACGGATGCCCCCCGGATGGGCATTTCTCAAAAAATACTACGAACTACTACGAATACATTACGGTTTGAGTACGGTTGAGTACGGTAACAGTAAGGAGCATCAAGGTTGGCACAGGAAACACCGCGGTTGACATGTGTAAATGACTGGAACCACTACGGTTCGAGTACGGACTACTACGGACAAGTACGAACTAGTACGAACTAGTAAGTCCTGGTTCCACTACGGTTCGAGTACGGACTACTACGGACAACTACGAACTAGTACGAACTAATAAGTCCTGGTGGATCGTAATGGACCATATTAAATCGTTATAAACCGTTGTAAATCGTGTCAATTCGGCCTTATTCGGGATGAAACCGTACAAGATCGTAATAGGCCTTACAAGTTCGTGTACAGATAGTACTAAACCATGCTCCAACGGTGAGATAACCTTACTGAAACCGTAGTGTCCTCGTAGTAGGTCGTAGTAGGTCGTGGTAGGTCGTCGTAAGCCGTGGTTATTCCCGGTATGCTCCAGGCCGGGAATGTTCTACGAATCACTACGAATCACTACGAATCGCTGCGAACCCACTAAGGATGCTCTACGGAAGGAAAAATCGTGGTGCTGACCCCGAGAGTTTTGGACATGTCCAAAACTCTCGGGGTGGGTCCACGGATACATACGAACTACTACGAATAACCACGAATAACCCAGGATCGCTACGTATTCACTACGAATCCATCCGTAGTGGATTCGTACATGCATTCGTGGTTGGTGTGACTGGGGCATTACACTTCAAGATTGCCGTGTGGAATGACACTGAAGTGTATGCCTATCAGTATGAAACTTGTTATTTTACATGTATTTAGATGATTCTGGTGTATAAAATATACTATTCCACTAAATATTTTAGCAAAATAGAAATTAAACATCTAGATACATTGTAATGTTGAATAAATGTTGGTGTCAATCTTTGTGATTTAACTTAGTTAGATAAAGTTGCAGCATGTAAATTCAGCATCCCTCTGTAGAGCATTAGGATCAGTTCTTGTTGAAGTCATGTGCAATTAACAGTATTTAACTTGATCTTAGACATGTTAGAAGGCCCTAACATAATACGTGTTTGTAGCTCAGATTTTAGTTACATGTACTAGTAATTACAATTTTCATGAAAGTCTGTTCTGTCTTCAACGTGAAAAGGAAATCCATAAGCAGATGTAAGTGATGACATATATTGTAGAAATAGCATGCTTATCCCAAATCACTATCCAAACGCAAATGCAGAACTTAAATACATAGTTGCGAGATGGATAGTTTCATGTAACAGCAAGAGGTCATGACTGTGTCCCAGTTCCTTTATGGTCTGGCACAATTGCTGGCTGCTGTTATCACCTATTAAATGATTATCTGTCTTGTTTTTTTGCTATACTAGGGTATACAGATGCTAACAATATAAAATATAGCAAGTATAGGTACATTTACATTATCACATTGCAGATGGTATTATGAAGAATTGAGTTCTTCCTTTCTATTTCTGCTGATAATTTTAATTATCATGGCAGCCTCATTTCTGAAGAAGGGTATGCGGGGTTTTGTATTACTGATTAACACAGAAGTTCAGTGAGAGCTTTCATGTGCACATGGAGTAATGTGTTTCACTTTGTGACTTAACAAACACCGCTTCTACAATATATGTACATCAACTGAGACATGATTACCTGCATACATAGCAGGTATACAGGTACTATGAAACAGGTACTAGTCTGTCATGAATATACATTGCTATTGCCTAGCTGTAACTATACTGTAATAGCTACCTCAATAAAAGACTATATTGAAAGCGAATGTTACTGGATACAGCTACATGGTGAATAATTAAATCCTAACAATATGTCCTGTAAGTAGGTAATACGGTGCTGGTAATATAAACAGAGACCTTTGGATCGAGTCTAGATTGAGGCACATTTGTTCAACACCTGTTATACCAACTTCACACTGTAAAACATGGGAACATGTAACATTTTTTGTAGTTGTTCCAAACTGAAACATAACTCTTTCAAACTGAAACATGACTATTTTCAAAGCCGTTTAATTGCAAAACACTTGCGTTTTCGTGGTGTTTGCATAATAGAAGTAAAACGGCAGTGTTTTAATTTAAAACAGTGGTGTTTTCAGTTAGAATATACTGAATTATATCAGTACATCGTGAAACGGTATGAAATATTAATAAAACCACTGCAAATGAATAAAGCAAGCTAAACAACGCGACCAACAAGCTTTTGATGGTCACAGGACATTACATAGGTACTACTAAAACATCGGACGTTATACCAGTGTGCGCTAGGCGTGCAAATCAAGCACTGCTAGGTGTGCAAATACACCTATTTATAAAATCTTTATGACAAAACGCGTGACATGTTTTATATACAGACGTGTTTTAAAAGTGTAACAGAGATATGTTTTCAACAGTGTTCCTTTTCAAAACACACCTTTTTACAATAATCTACAATATACTTTGCTAAAACAACTTGTCACTTTGAATAGCGTACACTTAGTGACGACACAATGTCCACCTGCAACTGTTCATATAAAGAGGCATACTGTTATATTGAATATACCATATTAAACACTGTATCATGAACAGAAAGCAATAGCATTCATTTAACAATATTATTCTGTGATGACATCCATCAAAATATCCGCCATGATATATCCGTAAAATAATTCCCAATCTGTCTATGTTTACAAATGATACCCCACCCATCTTTTGCAAAACACACATACACGCAGTCATAGTTGATTTGACAACATTAACGCTGTACCAACAAAACTAGCTCACAACCCATTTTAAAATATGTTTCTGTAATGAAATCCATCAAAATGTCCGCCATGACACAGTAGAATAATTTCCGGTTCGTCAATGTTTACAACGACACTCCACCCATCTGTTACTCAACACACACACACTCAAAGAGTCGTAGTTGATTTGACAACATTAACGCTGTATCACAACAAAACGAGCTCACGGTCCATTTTAAAATATTTTTCTGTAATGAAATCCATCCAAATATCAGAAGTGACACAGTAGAAAAATTCCCAATCTGTCAATGTTTACCTTTTCAATAGGCTTTTATACATACGCCGCCATCTTAATTCTCTGTGATGAAAATCGCCTTTCGACAGTGAATACCTGGCCTCTTGTGCAAAGCATTGTGGCAGGCCAGGGAACAAAGCTATGGTATAATTAAACTTGCATGTTAACAACTGATCTAAAATCAGGCCAACTTTTAAGACCAATAAATGACTTATAAAAAGTATAAATTGTCATCTAATTCTGAAAATTTAAAATAAAAGCTCAGTATTGAAAGAAAACATTTCTTTATATCTCTCATTTCATTAATAATAATATTAGTAATAATAAGCACTGGAATGTGTTCGCTCTGGTTAATATACTGGTTTTATTTAGGGTTTGTAGTTTGATATATACATGTGCATATAGGTAGTAAAGGTAACATACATATTGCTCCAGCAGCTTCAGTTAAAAGTCTGTATTCTGTGTCAGACGTAAACTTGGATTATTACGTCCAAGGTGATGTGGTCATATTTAGCTCTACTGGCCAAAGCCCGGGCGAGCTTATGCGATCACTTTTCGTCCGCCTGTCCGTCTGTCCGTCTGTCTGTTATTTTATAAAATCGACATCTCTGAAACCACTTGAAGGATTTTGATGAAACTACATCACAATGTTACTTGGGAGGTCCCTCTCAGATTTTTGTTTTTCATGGCCGCCAGTCACCCAAGATGGCCACCATGGCTAAAATTAGGTCAAATTTAAGGAAATGTCATACGACATCTCCTCCGAAACCACTTATTCCATTCTTGTGAAATATCATATACATGTTCCTTGGTTTGGCCTCTATCAAATTTATGTTTTTCGTTATCATCGAATAATCAAAATGCTTGCCATGGTGACCAAAGAGTTATATAGGAAAAGGTTAAATATGAAATCTTCTCTGAAACCTTTTGAAGGATTTTGTTGAAACTTTATCACAATGGTTGGCGTCTATTAAGTTTTTTTTTTTCTTGAAATAATCAAAATGGCCGCCGTGGCGACTCACAGTTTATATAGGAAAAGGCTAAATATGACATCTTTACACAATAGACGTCTACAGGCCCTCTTGGGCCTCTTGTTATACATGCACGCGTTTGAATTTTCCTTCTATGAAGTTTTACATTTAATTAAAACGCCAGTATGTGCGTCTTAAAAAAGGTATAGAACATTGTTTTCTCTCTCTTTTTCAGATACTGAGTAGAAAAATGGCGTTATACTCAATGCATTCCTATCTATCCTTCCCCTCTCTCTGGGGCGGCTCTAAATAACCTATACTGTGTTGATGAGACGTTAACCTTCTGAGTCTTTGTGATTCTTCAAGATGAGGTGGTCCCAACTTACCTTATCTCCCCTCACCAGGACGCATACTGTCACGACTAGAACTTATAAAGGAGTACTTCGACCAAGGATTAATTCATCTTAATTATATTCGGCATATCACTTATTTGATATGGTAGAACGAGTTATATTACCTGTATATTATGTGATATCACTTATCAGAATGAGCGATATCTTTAAATGACATCATCTATTAGAATGAGTTAAATCGCATATATATCAGAATGAGCGATATCTTTAAATGACATCATCTATTAGAATGAGTTAAATCGCATATATATCAGAATGAGTGATATCTTTAAATGACAACATCTATTAGAATGAGTTAAATCGCATATATATCAGAATGAGTGATATCTTTAAATGATATTATCTATTAGAATGAGTTAAAACGCATATATATCCGAATGAGGGATATCTTTAAATGACAACATCTATTAGAATGAGATAAATCGCATATATATCAGAATGAGTGATATCTTTAAATGACATCATATATTAGAATGAGTTAAATCGCATATATATCCGAATGAGTGATATCTTTAAATGACAACATCTATTAGAATGAGATAAATCGCATATATATCTGAATGAGTGATATCTTCTATTAGAATGAGTGATATCTTTAAATGACATCATCTATTAGAATGAGTTAAATCGCATATATATCCGAATGAGTGATATCTTTAAATGACATCATCTATTACAATGAGTTAAATCGCATATATATCCGAATGAGGGATATCTTTAAATGACAACAACTATTAGAATGAGATAAATCGCATATATATCAGAATGAGATATATCTTTAAATGACATCATCTATTAGAATGAGTGATATATTCAAATAAATGCCACCAACTCTAGAATAAGTGAATCATCTATTAGAATGAGTGATATCATCTATTAAAATGCATTATATCACCGTTTAGAATTAGTGACATCTATTAGGATGAGGGATATTGCATTTTATAAATCTTAATCTATACTATCACAAAGATGTATTAGTTTTTAGTCTGTTTTTAACAAAGAATAAAGTTTTGAAAATCTGTTATGCTAATTCGTGAACGTAAGTTACGGAATTGCTAAATAAATCAAGAGACTGTTATAACAGGTATAAAATATATGTTGCGTTAATGATAGAATATATTAAAAAAAATAACATCCAATGTTGTGATATCATATATTTTAATCGGTCATAGCAACAGACTAAAACTTCATTTAATTTTCATTTCATATCATCAATTATGAGTCATATCGCAGTGATTGATTTCAACTATTATAATTAGTGATAGCACCTATTATAAGGAGTCATATCACTAAATTATAATGAGTGATATCGTCTATTAAAGGTAACTATATCTCCTATAAGAATGAATTATATCAAAGATTTTAATGAGTTATATCTCTTGTATATTGAGTGATAACTACCTATTAATATTTATGAGTGATATCAACTATTAGAATGAGTGATATCATATTTGAATGGGTGACATCACCTATTATAACAAGTGATATCTCTCACTGGAATAAGTAATATATTATAATGAATGATACGAGTGGTATCTCTATTAGAAGAACCAATATAACCGATAAGACTGATAGTGATAGAGAAAGAGCCCTGCGATCCTTTACTTAAGACAACACTGATGACTTACATACGACTTACCACTTACAACTAAACACTTACGACTTAACACTTACGATTTAACACTTAACACTTTCGACTTATCACTTAAAACTTAAAACTTATGACTTAACACTTAACATTTGCGACTTATCACTTAAGACTTAAAACTTATGACTTAACACTTACGACTTACCACTTGTGACTTAACACTTACGACTTACCACTTATGACTTAATACATACGACTTACGACTTACCACTTATGATTTAACACATACGACTTAACACTTACTACTTAGCACTTATGACTTAACACATACGACTTATAACTTACGACTTACCACTTATGATTAAACACTTACGACTTACCACTTACGACTTAACACTTAACACTTGCGACTTATCACTTAAGACTTAAAACTTATGACTTAACACTTAACATTTGCGATTTATCTTTTAAGAGTTAGCACTTATGACTTAACACTTAACATTTAATATTTAAGACTGAACACTTAAGACATACCACGTATACGACAAGATAATAATAAATATATATTTTTTCAAACATGTCCCGTTAATGTATCGTTATAAATGTGTCCAAGCTTGAGTTCTAAGTGCGTAAAGCTGCTGCTTAGAAACGGGAGTTATGATTACGATAATTATATTTCAAAGCACCTGCAAAGGCAATAATGGAAAATGTACAATTTGTTTTGCGTAAATAAGCACCTTCTGCGTCCACGTTTCTTATTATTCTTAATACGGTTGCTTGTTAACTTCCATTTCATGATCCCTGACGTGACCAGCCTTCGCCACATTGCTATATATCCTAGACTTGTTTGTAATTTTCTGTTCACTGTGACAGCCACATCTCTCATCGTTACCTGCTTACATCTACGTAATTTGTTGCGTTTCAGAATGTGTTTCAATTGTCTGAGACGGATAGAAATTTTGTCGCGCAAGTAACAGACATACTATTTCTGTGTGTTTGAATTCTTGATCGAAGTACTCCTTTATAAGTTTTAGTCGTGCGAGTATGCGTCCTGATGAGGCGAAATAAGTTGGGACCACCTCATCTACCAATGTTACTTGAAGATTCACAATGACTCAGAAGGTCCACAAATAAATCATTGAGTATAATTCATTTGTCTACGCTGTATATGAAAATGAGAGAGAAAACAATGTTCAATATATTTTTTTTTGAAGACGCACACAATGGAATTTTATTTAAAGGAAAATCTTCATAGAATGCAATTTCAACCGCGTGAATGTGTAAAAATCACCACGTCAACTTGGAGGCTATAATCCAAGTGAACGTTTGACACAGAATACAGACTTTTAACTGAAGCTGCTGGAGCAATATGTATGTTACATTTACTACCTATATGCACATATATATATATATATATATATATCAAACTACAAACCTTAAATAAAACCAGTATAAACACTATACTAGTATACCCAGAGCGAACACATTCCAGTGCTTATTATTATTAATATTATTATTATTATTGAAATGAGAGATATGAAGAAATGCTTTCTTGCAATACTGAGCTTTTATTTTTAATTTACTGAATTAGATGACAGTTTATATGTTTAGTAAGTCATTTATTGGTCTTAAAAGTTGGCCTGATTTTAGATCAGTTGTTAACATGCTAGGTTAATTAAACCAGTGACATGATAATTATTCCCAACAACTAAATGCCTAGGTCTATAGGTCTCACTACAGAATTACCTCCCTTGGCCATGACGGTAGAAGACTCCTACACCGTAAAAAACTAGGGCTGTGTTAATCGGTTTGCTCTCAACTTGGAAATGTGCAATCATTCTCTTATTTCTGCCTTCAGTGATAAGATTGGAACATGTTCATGACTTCTGCCAAGTTTGGATGCCACTGGCTGATTTTCGAGGAAGATATGATAATTTGAAAATGGGTAGGAATACAGTTGAATTATCAGTGAAATGGAGCTAGTTTTGAGGGGTGCTGAAAAATACTGGATTTTTTATTTTTTTAATCTGGTCAACTTTTGATTTTTTGTGGATTGAGGGGAGATTTAAAGACCAATGGACATTTTATAGTATGTTTGCAGTGGTCCACAAGTGACCGTTTCTACATATATTATATAGTGTTGATTAATTCGTTTGTTGTTGCTAGAGTGAATTTTTAAAGTGAAATCTTGATTTTAGAGTGAAACAGTGCATTTCTAAGGTATAATATTGATTTTGATAAGTATTTGATGCTTTTGCAGTGCGAAATAGACTACTTTGCTTCTTGTCGGACCCCGTGCATGCTTTATAACCGTCATTTTGGACTTAATAGACGAGTCTGTGGTCAGAAGGTTTCAGAATATGATATGGGAGACAGTCGATTGTTTTGGCTGGGAGACATACTCAGATGAACATGTTAGCTCATAGAGTGATGTATGTGTGTGTGATGTTTGTTTCTGGTATTCCTAGGGGGATGGACGTGTCTCATCTCTGCCACAACAGTTTATGTTTGCGATTTGACCATCTCAATTTGGAGCCTCATAGCGTCAACATGGAAAGACAAAGATTCCTGCACTTGATACCAATACTGTGTTTAGGACATAAAGAGTATCCTGATTGCATGCTTCATGTGAGTAGATTGTTTATATTATCCTATTGTAGTGTTTCATGTCAAATTGTTACCCCACCCACTTTTCATATAGCAAAATGTGTGGTCATTGTTTACTTGTCGAGAAGGTCAGTTGAGTATGTTTTATGTTGTCGTTGGTCATCGTATACTTTAAATTTGTTCACTTTGTTGATAAATCTGGCTGTTTTATAAGTTTGTAACATTTGTCGATGTTTGTCGTACGTATTTTTGTCCTGAATTTTCTTAAGTGACCGTAACACTTTTGTGTTTCGGGGAAATGACCCTCCAACAGCCATAACTTTTTCTATTGCTGAACTTGCCCGTCCGTCATTTAACCGTGCTGCGGCACTTAATTTTCTGCCTTTAGCGTTACGTCGAAAGGTTACGTCTTTCGGGTTTGAGGCATTGATACCGCGGTGTAATGCCTCTAGCTTATTTGTGTCGGCATCTTTACATGTCTTG
This sequence comes from Cyrtodaria siliqua, assembly GCA_037043455.1. Taxonomy (NCBI): domain Eukaryota; kingdom Metazoa; phylum Mollusca; class Bivalvia; order Adapedonta; family Hiatellidae; genus Cyrtodaria; species Cyrtodaria siliqua. Next base: position 168,251 of record JAWPHD010004790.1, read on the forward strand.
GTCACAGCGTCTTTTCCCAGTCGAACATTTAAACAGTCATTAAGTTTATTTTTGTCGTCTCCCTGAATCTTTAGAGGTTTACATGATGTTGGCATAAAATGTTTTCTCCACGTTCAGATTGGTGGATTACCCCCACACGCCATGGCATATTTTCTACAAGTTTCCCCACATTTATACTGGTAGCAGTCTATTTTCACTGTAGGGATCCGTACACCGGATCTTGATCAAGACCCCGTTCACTAGTACGGAGTTTTGGTCAGCCATGTTGTACAAAAAGTGCGGATAACAACAGCAAAGGTAGGTTAACCACGTTTTTCTCCTATTTTTGTTCATGTATATGAATAATCAGTATTGCTATATGTTGCGGAAACATTTCCCCGTTCAAATATTACCGTAAATTGTTGACATATTACTTTAAATGCTACAATTCGAATCAAAGAAAAACAATTGCTGGTGATGAAATTCGCCCAAAGTACCCTTCAGCAATAAATATCTCATTAATTTTCAAGTTAATGAAAATTTTGAATTGACAGATTTATTTGTTTTTCGAATATACGTGCATGTTCAAAATTTCAGCATCATTCATCCGAAATTGGCCGAGATATGAATCGAAACAAAACGTGCCCAGCGTAACTAATTCATAAAAAAGACGCTGATTTGTGTACGGAGTCTTGTCCATGTACTGTACGGGGTTTTGCAATGCTAAGATTGTTTTCGCTGCTCTGCACTGATGTTATTTACTTATATTTGTAGTAATTCGTAGACATTATTTAGGTCCTATATGTCTTATACCATTTTGTAGTGTTAAGACGAAAAAATGCAGAAAACTAAAACTTAAAAGGGGTAATTCTTGAGAAAGACTCCGTACTTATTCCAAATAAATACATGTACTACAAACTAAGTCCAGACGTATATTATTGTCTGTTAGATTTGATACAGTTGTCCAATTTTAGCTCATTGTGACCACAGTTAACGTCATATATTTTTTTCTCATTTACAACAATCCATTACATTGGTCAATGTTTATTCAACTTAGAAATGAGGTAATTGCTTTAATCCGCGAATCTAAGGAATCATACACGTCAAAACTTACATCCCAGTTAACTGATAAATCAATCCCCCGGGTAAATGGTTGCGTATAGCAAAATCGATCTCTAAATTGAACAAAGTAACTCAACCAAACTTTCCAATAAAAAATAACGGTCGTATTTTAAAGGGGGTACATCAGGATTTTTCTAGAAACATCTTAAATTATAAAAATGTTCCAATTAATGATAAAACACTTATATCAATCAAAATATAATGTTAGAACCATTTTGTTAATGTCTAAACTTTGAAAAGACCGTATAGCTAGGACGGAATCGGACGTAAAATGCTGAAATTAACCCTGGTGTATAACCTAGGATAGCATGTATTACTGTACAGAATCAATTTATTTGCAAATAAGGGATCATTTTTAGATTCATTCATTATGTTTAGGCTCTTCAGAATAGAAAATATTAATATTTGTCAATTTTTAGTCGGACACCTGGACCCCCATGAAAATCCTGATGTACTCCCTTTAATACATCCAGTAGACAAAGCAAACGCATTGAATTCTTCCTTTTCTGCAACATCTCATATTGAACATGAACCGGAATTACCTACTTTTCATAATCGCACTGACTATAAAATGAATGACTTTATTATAACTGAAACGGAAGTAATTGATCAATTGAAAATCTTGAAATTATCAAACCTCCAGGCCCAGATATGATTAGTCCAAAGGTGTTAAAATTAGTTTTAATAGCATCGCTGCTCCATTGACGGGACTTTTTAATCTGTCATTGTCCACTAGAAAAGTACCATACCAATGGAAACAGGCGAATGTAACTCCTATTTTTAATGGCAAGGGAGAACCTGACATGCCGGGCAATTATAGGCCTATATCCATTACCAGTATTATTTGCAAATTGATGGAAAAAATCGTATTTAAACACTTGTTCAACTATATCAAAACGAATAACCTTCTGTGCAAATACCAGGCAGACTTTCAACCTAGAGACTCTACAGTAAATCAGCTCATAGAAATATATAATAACATAATAAGCAACCTCGACCCTGGGAAAGATGTACGATTTATATTTTGCGTTTGACAAAGTATGGCATGCTGGGTTGCTTTTTGAATTAGCTTAATATGGTATCAATGATTCATTATGTAACTGGATACGTAGCTATCTCTCTGATAGGCAGCAAAAAGTAGTCCTAGATGGATTTTCTTCAAGCTTCAGTACTATATATGCAGTCGTTCCGCAAGGCTCTGTTTTAGGTCCGTTTCTAGTTCTGCTTTATATAAATGACATCACAGATGAATTATTGAATGATGTACGGTTATTTGCTGATGACACTTCTCTTTTTGTTGTAGTTGATAAAAACCCAGTAGAATGTGCCAACTCTCTTACAAATGATCTTTGCAAAATATCTGAATGGTCAAAAAAATGGGCTGTTACATTTAATCCTCAAAAAAACAAAAGCCTTGTTTGCACTATAAGAAACTATAACCACCCACCAGTCTACTTTGATAATGATATAGTACAAGACGTAGCGTCACATTGCAATTCAGTCCAATGCAACTTGGTCGCATCATATAGAAAATATATACGAAAAAGCATGTGCACGATTTAACATTCTAAGAATGCTTAAGTACAAACTTGACAGACATTCTCTATTGAAAATATATATCGCCTTTATAAGACTTATACTTGAATACGGAGATTCAGTATGGGATAACTGTACACAGGGAGAATCTGATCTAAAGTTGAAGCAGCAAATAATAACAGGCCTCAGATGCAATTCCTCTAGATCATACTTGTATACTGAATTGAACTTAGAAACATTAACAAAAAGAAGAAAAGATCATAAACTTGTAACTATTTACAAAATAATTTATGGCATAAGTCCAGATTACATGTATAACTTAAGTCAGCCATACTTACCTGTAAACAATAATTATAACCTTCGAACTTCATGATTAAACTTACGTCTCCCTCTTCGTCGTACAACATCATATTATAACAGCTTTCTGCCGAGTACAATTAAATTGTGGAATGCTTTACATTTAGACGCTAAAAATGCACCATCTGTTGAACAATTTAAGCATAAACTTAAGGCTATTGAACATAGGACTGACAGTCCATATCACTATAATATAGGAAATAGGAATGATAACATCATCCATTGTCAATTAAGAAATAACTCAAGTGATCTAAATACGCATTTATTTGACCACTTCTTGACAGATTCAGCAGTATGTCCGAAATGTGGCAATCCATGTGAGGACAATACTCATTTCTTTTTCAACTATCCACTGTATAACCAATTCAGAAATGACTTACTTGATACCCTAGCCAATCTTGTTGATGTCACGCATATCAACATTGACTTGATACTGAATGGCAGTTCCAATCTAGACGATACTACGAACTCAGAAATTGTACTTATCGTCCACAAATACATCAAGTGTACCAGGGGATTTTCGTAGAATTATAGATGTATGTACATGTACATATGTATATGTATGTATACACTATTGTATTTTAAGATATGTTTTGTCACAATGCTAGAAGTTTTTTTTATATATTATCATCTTTCTTCCTTTTTTATTGTAATTGTTTTGTTTGTCTGTTTTCTCAGTTATCTTAAATTCCAAAATTAACTATTGGTTACAGAAACTCATACTAAAACCATTATATTTTGTAATAATCGGTACATTTTTATATATATTTCGTATTGGTTTCCAGTATGATTTTCTTTCTGTTGATCCTTTTTTTTTCTGACAGTACAAAGTGTTAATACTAAGCAATCACGGTACACATGTTTCAAAGATTCTAAGTTAATTGTCAAACCAATATATGCAAACTGTACTACAATTCACATTTTATGTTATGTTTGATATGAATTTATTGTTTATATGTACCTTGATATGGGAGAGGTCTTACATAGGCATTGCCTGTTGTCCAATCGCATTCAGTACTTGAATAAAATATTGTTTAAATAAAGCATTATTATACGTCCCACAGGCGTTAAAAATCCTTACCATATTTTTTCAAACAGTTTGCCTGTCAGGTTAAAATTAATTCTATGCCCCATACTAACATCTAAACTATGTCAAACTTCCTAAGCATGTTAATAGGAAATGTAAACTACATTGACAACACATGATATAGATAACGGCATGGGTTAACATTAATTATCTATATAGCTCGCATGATTATATCTGTTCAAGGAAATCTACGTTGATTCAGTTCTACTGACACTACATTGACTGTTTACAAACATTCAATGAATGTTTTATGTATTACATGTAATGCAAGTACCATTAAAACCACAGTTTCATACAATATATTTAAAGCAAAACTCCGTACAGTAAAAAGAGAATATTTTGCAGTACTCCGTACACAAGTGCCCAAGACCCCGTACACAAACATTAATTTTGTTTCGATTCATATCTCGGTCAATTTCGGACGAATGAAGTTCAACATTTGAACATGCACGTATATTGGAAAAACAAATAAATCTGCCAATTCAAAATTTTCATTAACTTGAAAATTAATGAGATATTTATTGCTGAAGGGTTTTTTGGGCGAATTTCAGCACCGGCAATTGTTTTTCTTTGATCCGAATTGTAGCATTTAAAGTAATATCTCAACAATGTACGGTAATATTTGAACGGGGAAATGTTTCCGCACCATATAGCAATACTGATTATTCATATAAAATGAACAAAAATAGGAGAAAAACGTGGTTAACCTACATTTGCTGTTGTTATCCGTACGTTTTCTACAACATGGCTGACCAAAATTCCGTACTAGTGAACGGGGTCTTGACCAAGATCCGGTGTACGGATCCCTACAGTGATTATAGCCATCTTCAAATTTTCACATTTGTGTTGTAAACAGGGTATATTTGTGTCGCCTATAGTCTGCTGTACATTTTGAAACTCAGTCAGTACACGGTGAGATACGTCCTTTGCAAAGCGTTTCTGAATGTATGCTCGGTCCCGTTTGGTAAGTCCAGGAAACATCTTTTGTGAAAACTCAGTCCTCTTAATTTTAATTCTCATTGTTTTAGTAAGATGTACAACATCCGCCATTCTTGACATTGGTTTGCCCGTGATAGCAAGTTGAGCAGAACGAGCGCCCTTGAATGCTTTGCTGTCCCCGTTTGTTGTCATGTTGTCAATAGTGATCGGCGTGTCACTCTTCAATAATGATTCCATCGCTAATCTGGCCTCTCTATGTTCGTCACTTTTAAACGAAGTATGAAATTTGTATCGACTTGACGGTTATTGTTGCATTAGTCAATAATCTTTTTTATTATTTATTTCTCACTTTTTTTTCATTACTTACTTCCTTACTTCCTTACTTCCTTACTATCCATCCATCCATCCATCCATCCATCCATCCATCCATCCATCCATCCATCCATCCATCCATCCATCCATCCATCCATCCATCCATCCATCCATCCATCCATCCATCCATCCATCCATCCATCCATCCATCCATCCATCCATCCATCCATCCATCCATCCATCCATCCATCCATCCATCCATCCATCCATCCATCCATCCATCCATCCATCCATCCATCCATCCATCCATCCATCCATCCATCCATCCATCCATCCATCCATCCATCCATCCATCCATCCATCCATCCATCCATCCATCCATCCATCCATCCATCCATCCATCCATCCATCCATCCATCCATCCATCCATCCATCCATCCATCCATCCATCCATCCATCCATCCATCCATCCATCCATCCATCCATCCATCCATCCATCCATCCATCCATCCATCCATCCATCCATCCATCCATCCATCCATCCATCCATCCATCCATCCATCCATCCATCCATCCATCCATCCATCCATCCATCCATCCATCCATCCATCCATCCATCCATCCATCTATCTATTTTATCTTATCTGATCTTATCTTATCTTAAATTTGTATCGACTTGACGCTTTTTGTTGCATTAGTCAATAATCTTTTTTTATTATTTTTTTTTTTCATTACTTACTTACTTACTTACTTACTTACTTATTTACTTATTTATTTATTTAATTACTTACTTACTTACTTACTTACTTACCTTACTTACTTACTTACCTTACTTACCTTACTTACTTACTTACTTACTTACTATCTATCTATCTATCTATCTATCTATCTATCTATCTATCTATCTATCTATCTATCTATCTATCTATCTATCTTTGTTTTTCATTACTTACTTACTTACTTACTTACCTTACTTACTTACTTACTTACTAACTGATTTTTTTATTTTTTTTATTTTTTTTTATTTATTTACTCTTACTTACTTACCAACTTACTGTTGTGTTGTGCTGTGTTGTTGTTGTTGTTGTTGTTGTTGTGTTGTGTTGTGTTGTGTCATGTTGTTGTTGTTGTGATTGTGTTGTGTTGTGTTGTGTTGTTGTTGTTGTTGTGATTGTGTTGTGTTGTTGTTATTGTTGTTGTTGTTGTTGTTGTTGTGATTGTGTTGTGTTGTGTTGTGTTGTTGTTGTTGTTGTTGTTGTTGTGATTGTTTTGTGTTGTGTTGTGTTGTGTTGTGTTGTGTTGTGTTGTGATTTAATTGTAAGAAGTAAATAGATATTAAATAATGTTTAATTAATAGTTATGAAACTTACCTATTTGGTCGGTATCCTGAATAATTTTGCTGCATCCAGACCTCGCATTACATGCGCTGTGGTCCGAGTGGGAATAAAGTTTACTGCCAATGTGCATGCCAATCACTTTCTTTAGATTTGTCTGCATCTCTATGATGGTAGTGCTGACTTGAGTGGCTGGCTGCATTATAGTTGTGTCTCCCCTGCTGACTTCAGACTGTTGTTATATTGGGAGTCTACCCCACCCGGAATTGAGACGTCTTTTTCAAACCCACACGGGACGTTGTTTTCTCGGACTTGCTGTCTTGCACGGTTAAAACTAGCATATGCCACCTCCGAAACTTTGTCAGCAGCAATATTGCTATGGCTTTGCATAGATGAATAAGATGGTGGTGGAATTTTCAGGCATGTCATCAAGTACCGAAAGTCGTTTGGGCCAGTTTTTGTGTCCATTAACCCCACTGCTACTGACAGGTTTATGTCGGCAACTTTTGGTCCCGGTCGATTAGTGTTCACCGTTTCATCAAGCTTATGTTCTTTGACAACGAACCCACATTAAAGACATTTCAGTCTCTCGCACCACCCTAACCCCATCTGTTTATCAAATTTCAAGTCAAAGTTTAATTTCCCTTGACAGGTGCCATCCCAGGATCTGTGATCAGAGTATGTTTCAAAGAACATGTCAGCAGTCTTCCCAAGGTGAAAGATACGGTATGTACGCAGTTCATTTTTATCACTTTCAGCTTTAGCACTATCCATAAGTGCTTGCTCTATAGGCGTTTTGGCAGCCTTGCTTGGTCTCAAGATCATTGTTGCTGGAATCTTCTTGTCTACAGCTCCACACAGTAGCACATTTGATTTTTTATCCAGAATTAGGAGACTATCATACACGTCTTTAGTCAGTCTCTTAATGGTCACTGTCCGCGTGTCATCAGACCACCTGCCTGAAAGTGGTTTAAATCTATTTTGGTCGACTCCCTTCTTAAAGTGTGATATTTTATGTTTCATTATTCCGGTACACTCCTTTTTATAAGTAGTAAACTTGCTTCCTAGCTAGCTCTGTTCTGTAATAATCTCTTTTCAAGTTATGCCCCTTGAAAGACAAACTCCATTTACTCCCTGAATAACATAATAAATGATGACATCATGAAGATGACGTCATGACATATTTAGGCCTCCATCAATATAGGGTCTCAGCGTTTGCAGTCAAACAAAACATGAAATTTCTTGGCCTCCATCAACATAGGGTATCAGCGTTTGCAGTAACAAAACAGGAACTATAAAAGCCTTTATTAACATAGACATACATAGGGTCTCAGCGTTAACCGTGACTGTCATCACGTTTACATGACATTTAGTGACCTTTACCAACACGTGATATCAACGATTACTGTAAGAAAACGTGACGCTTGCACTAAAACGAAACGTGACATCAAACAATCTTCATATAGCTAATCAGGAAGTGATTTATACGACGGTTAAATCAAGATTTGGATCAGGCATTGCCTTTTGGGTCGACAGCGCACTTTATTCACATCTGAGATAACGCTAAGATGTGGTAGATAATGCTTAATGATACATACCCAATTTTTGAATAGAAATACGCTATCTTCACAATCGAGACTACTAATTATTGCTGTCGTGCATTTACGTCGGTCGAACATGCACATGTATAGCTGATAAAGTTTATGCACATGATATACGGAGTATTTAAATATATGTATGCACTTCGGGATAGTTGTAACAGCTGGTGTATTGTCTCTAGCTGTATATATGCTGATTTATCATTGGCGTGCAAACAATTGTCTTATTTAGTATGCATTCGCATTACGTTTATATACTGAAAGGAAAAAGAAACGCACCACGGGAAATTCCGCTATATATTGATTTACTGCACATTTAATTCCAATATATTCCAAGAAAATCCAAGATGTTTTGTAACAATAAAAGTTGCAGTTAGTCAGTTAGAGAGAGACACAACCTAGATGATAAGACTCTAAAATCACCAACAAGTATACCAACTACCAAATCCCATACATCACTAACATCAAGTAACAACTACCTATAAATCCCCCAAAATCACACCTAAATCTCTCCCTACTTACACATACCACCATAACCAAACCTTACAACACAAATCATATAAATATAATCAAACTCAAAAAACCTCCCTTCAATCAAACATACTCCATACCCCAACTCAACCCCTCCTCACAATAAACACCCACACACTCTTCCCAACCTATTTTCTAAACAAAACAAACATACACTACATCCCAAACCAAAACACCTCCAAAAACCCCACAATTTCAATAAACAAAAACTAAAATCACACAATCCACATTCACCCTTAAACCACTAACCCTCTAAACCACCTACACCCCTAACTTACATTACATACTACAACCCATCTCCCTCTTCAATCACCTTTTCCATACCCTCTTCACCCTCTCCCTCCTCCTCCTCTTCCTCTCCTTCACCCTATTCCTCCACCTTCTTCTTAATACATTCCCCTCCATCTTAACATCCTTCTTAATTTTAATTCATTACTACAAATTATAATCACACACCCCCATCACCACTTACCTTACACTAAAAACCCCTACAAACTCACCTCCCAACATCACTTCAAAACCAACAAAAACAACTAAAACACTCCCAATCCTTACCCACCCTCCCCCAACATACAACTCCCCCTTAATATACCCTTCCCCTTCCAATCCTAATCTCAAAAATCCTCATTCTCACTCCATCACTTCTAAAAACAAAAACAATCAATACATTCACACACACATCACATACATTCACACTCTATCCTACAAATACTCCTCTTCCCTCTTACCAACCTCTACACACTCATACCCCAAAATAACACCAAAAACCTCCATCTTCTCCTCTCTAACCCCCTCCTCTCCCCTATCTTACCATTCATTTCACATATCTATATTACCCCCAAACCTACCACAACATCCAACACAATCTCCATATAACATAAAACCATCATATCATTAATACAATTCCCAACACCTTACCCCCATCCTAAAAACCAAACCACACATTCTCATAACACATCCCAAAAAACTAATCACACCTCCATCACCCCTCTAACCTCCCTCATCCCCCCATTCATATTCACCCCACCACACCACCCTTTCTACCAAACACAACCCACTCCTTCAACCCCCAATAATAACCAACAAACAAAACCCACCTCATTTACCCCCACACACACAAACACACTACCCTCCATTAAACCCTAACCATACCCTCCCATTACCAACCACAACAACCCCCCCATAACACTACACACTACACTAACCATATACATTAACTAAACACCACCACCACCCCCTACCCCTCCTAAAAACCCTCACTTAACTCTATCACCCATTCTCCAAATAACACCCCCCCTACCACCTATCACCAAAACCTCCCCCACTCACCCACTCATCCACCCAACCCACCACCTCCCCACCACACTTACCTAATACTCAACTCACTCCCCCAACTCACTCTCCCTCTTATACCTATACTACTACCACCTCACCCTCCCTTCTCCCTCATTACCACTTATTCCCCACATCACCCAATTTACCTCCAAATCCCCCATAAATCTCCCAATCCCAACACACCCCTCTAACACCCCACCACAAACCCATCAAACCCCCCCCCACACCACTATCACACCCAAATACCCCAACCACCCAACCTCTACTCAAAACCACACCCACCACCTAAAACTAATCCAATAATTCACAAC